>BGPR01000524.1:447387-495395 GCA_013235015.1 Araneus ventricosus
TTATTTACTGCTGATGAACATTTTACTTTAAAAAACCACAATTTAACCATCCTCTAGTGTATTTTTTAATGTTTCGATTGTCTATTTCCTAGAAATAATATTCATTAACATATATTTTATAAAATAATTTTAAATTATTGAATTTAATAAAATAAATAACAAAGTTTTGAATTCAGAAATTTTGAAAAATTGTTCTACTAATCTCTCTATCTCTGTATGACATAAATTATGCAAAACCGCCTGGCTTAGATAGACAATAAAAAAATAAGGATGCCATTACTTATATTAAACAGAGTGGAAATGATTATTCAAATAAAAATAAAGATTTGTTAAAAGATGAAAACCACAACCTTTGTCTACACAAATTCGTATCCAGGCAGTACACTCAAGCCTCTAATAAACAGAATTTCCCATATTTTCAGAATACATTTCTAAAATAACCGCACTAAAAATTAAAATGTGTGAGTTTATCATGCAGCGTAAATATTAACTTTCAATTCAAAATCGCAAAATACTATATACAAAACCGTGGAACATTTTCAGTAGCTAAATGGTCTAGTGATCTCGGTGGCCCAAAAGTTAACGAACTACTTTGCAAAGCTTGTAAGATAATACATTTTCAAAGCGATACTCTAACAAAGATGGCGAGGTTCTCTTTTGAGATGAAAGTGTTACAGCCAGTAGAAGGTTATCAAAGTATCACTATCCTATCAATTCTCAATTAGACGCATTTTATGGGCAATAATTAACCTTTATTCAAAGATGGAAGATCACTCTAACTGACATATATGGAACAATGTGAATCCCACACAATGACCATCATATGTATACAGATAAGCGATTCATTACAGCAATGAATAAAAAGCATAAAAAGTTCTCTAGTTTGAATCCCTCTCCACATGTACATCACTACGAATTTCATTTGGGCATCCTATACACCGTTAGTCGATGATGAATTTTGTTCTTTGAGACTGAATTATTCATCACTGATACAAGGTGTCCCACAACATCGTTTACAAACTCTAAGAGTAGGTCTGGCACACAGGAGGAAAAAAATCAGTTTTACAATAGAACATGTGGTCGCGAATGCAAAGTGCGACAGCTGCAGATAGCTTTCTGTCAGTGAATTAACTAAAAGAATAGGATATGTTAGATAAAATGCAAAGAGTGTAAATTGCTTCCAACCATCAGTTCTTTAAAGTGCATATTGCTGGCAATGAAAATGTTTTGCATTTCATTATCTGTATAAAAAGTCAATGCTTTGCTTTCTTGTTTCTGAAATATTCAAACACTATTTTATGCACAAATTTTGTAATTACTTTATTATTCTGTGGATTTAATTTTGGATAATTCCAGACATCAAAAACCAACATTAAACCTATAGGAAAAATGGCAATTGACATTTTTTTCGATCTATTTAGAATAAATTAAGTATGTTGTTCCAGGGTTTCAGTATCCTTAGAATAATTGCTTTTCGAAGATGATGTAGAAATGTATCGTGATATATGAATGAAAATGTTAAATACAGTAGATTTCGTTAAAAATGATTTTAATTCTAAGGAAAGGGAAAGACAAACTAAGAAATTAAACCGATGCAATATATCTCTGCTCTTTTCTATATTAGTAACTCTTTTTATATCTTTCTCGATAAATCTTTGCTAATTTAAGACAACGTAGTCTTTCCTCTTTAGAACAGTAATTTGATATATGCGATTTATCACTTTATTCATATTCATTTTGAATGAAATTACTTCTGGAATACCAGGAAACTCTTTATAAAAGCGATAAGAATCCGATAACAGAAAATAATAAATGCCTTTTGAAGACGAAATTAGAGAAGAACTAAATAAATATGTTAATGCTATACATCCAGAGGGATTATTAATTACATTTCGAGTGAGTTGAATCGTAGATAAACTCTTTTTCTTTCGCTTTGCATGCCAAGAATCGACACCTGTTCTAAATCGTGTCTGTCTCTTGACAGAAGAGAGAAAAAAGCGATCTTTTCGAGAATGGGTAAAAAGAAAAACGTCATGGAAAGACCCACGTGTTCTACCACAAAAAGAGATTTTAATTAATTCGTTCAGAATTACTTGGTCAAACAGAGAATATTAAGATCAAAGGATGCATGTCTTTAAGATCTTTCTGATTTATTCTCTTGATACGCATAATTAAAATCATTCTGGGTTACTTCAGATTCTTTTTAATTCTGCAATATGAGGGGAAAAGAAGTTATCAGAGGAGGATTTCTAGTTTTAGAAACGTAACTGATTGAGATAAATTAATTTTAACATGCCGAGATTTCATTTCCTTCAAAGAAAGAATGCGTTAGTTTGCTTAAACCGGGAGATGGTAGAATTTTTTTTTGTTCTCTCTCTCTAGTGGAATGAAACCTTTGATACATAACGTTTATTCTTGTATTATACACGTTTTCAGTTTCTTTCCTAGAAAAATAGCTTCAGACTTGTATTAATTAAGTTGAAATGGAATATTTTTATTTCGATAGAATACTGTTTGGTTCAAAAATGCAATCTAGCATTGTCTTTTGCACATAAATAGCTTTGTTTATTATAGACCGTTTAGTTGATTTGCCGTTGTTTATTGATACGTATTAATATTCATGATTTTAAGCATTGAAAAGAATGAGAAATTTTTGAAGCCCATTGAATTCATTGTTCTATAGATTACGGTTTGTATTCATTTCTAAATTAAATTTTGTCTTAGATATCTTCTTAAAAAAGTATTTCTTTGGAATTCGACAAACTAACATAAACATTAGTACACTGAAGATAATTAAACTGCGTACTTTTCTAAAAAAGATATTTTCCGATCCAGAAAATGATCATGAAATAGATGATGCTTCGGTTTATCAGCCATATTTTATTACTTCCATTTTACCACTTGATAAATTACTGTTATGTACTTAAAATTACAAATTATTAACTTCAAATATTTGTCAGCCTTTTGCTTTTTTAAATACTAAGGAAACTTATTTTATTAGAAAAGATATACTAAAAGAATTCACTTTGAAGATGTTTTGTGCTGCTGTTTTTTCAAAATATCTCCAAAAATTACGAATCGTTTCTGAATAGATTTTAGTTCCTAAAGTAATAACTGATATTTTTGACAGAATTTAGCCTATTCTGCACTTATTTACTTTGTTATTACTAATAGTTCTGTGAACAGACTCGCCCCCCCCCAAAAAAAAAATATAAAAAATCTAATATTTTGTCTTCGTCACCTTTTTTAAAAGCTTAGATAATGTTATTCGTTGTGAAGACAGCATTGTTTATAGGGACACCGGACATCATAAATTCTCTCTCAAGGAGATATACTGGTGTAAAAAAATTTAGCACCCGTCCAAATTTAGAGTCAATATGGATAAAATGGTTCGCATTCTGCTGAATTAGCAAAACATCTCTAGATCTTTTACTTCGATTATCTTTAGACTGCATATCAAAATATTTTGAGAAATATGGCACCAAAAAATCACAGAGAAAAATTCAATCCTTAAATAAGTCATTTAAAATAATCATAGAAAAATTTCACTATTAAATAGGCATCAAATTAAAAAAAATTCCAACTCACTTCATTAGAAATAAGAAGATGGAATTAAAAATAACTTGGCAATAAATATTACAATTTGGCAAAAATATTTAAATAAGCTAAAAGCTGTCGTTGTGTTGCAGATCAGACGATTTATAAGGCAGGCGAAATTATCTTGGCGAGAAGCGTCTGATAATTCCATTTAGGCTTAACAATTACAATCGAATTTTGAAAGTTCTTATAAAAGAAATTATTTAAATGGTGAATGAGTTTAAAAATAAATTTAGAACTAAAAGATAGCCACAGATCATAAAAATAGATAATACTTATTTAGCGGATGCGGATAACGATACAAAGCGATAAGCGAACTGTGTTTATTTACAACTCTGATATCATAATCTTAATGTTGCCACTCACTCTTTTATTAACAGTTAAACTGATAATAATAGTAATAATTTTATATAATTAAAATAACTATTTTATTATGGAATTAAAATAAATAGAAATAAAATATATACACCGTTTGCTATTGCTTCAAGAAATATTTCTGCTAAATTCGAAGGAAATCGAGCAACGCATTTGGTTGTAATCGCGTAGCAAACTTACAGACAGACAAATACAAAATGCTGAAGTTAAAACGCAGACCTGGCTTTCCCGGTCAATTAATGCGAATAAAGAGCTTAATTTATGTATTTATAGAAAAGCTTTGTTCTTTCATTTCTCTCTTTTTTCATTCGACTATCAATTATGTTTACTTCAATGCAAGAAAGCGCATATTGCATAAACTGCTGCTTGTAAATTGTGGACAGGGATAGGTTGCCGAATTTGGACCACTTAAACATTTTAATTGTACAGTGATAAAAAAAATTATTTTAATTGAAAAGAGTTGTAGAATATTTTGTAGTTTAGTTATTTTCAAAAAATATTATTAATATTTAAGAAATATACTTTAAATTAAAACAAAGCTTATTAACCACTTAACTTAATAATTTTCTTTGCTATCTAATAAGATGTTCCCTTCTGTTGTGGAAAGCGGTTGTAGTTTTTATTTATCTCAGAAGGCATATAATACTTGAGGTGTTTATGGATTCTAGGTAATTTTTGTGTAAAATTATAAAGATAATTAACGATTAAATTTTAGTTTTAAGACCAAAAATGCGATAATTCGATGCACGAGTATTCTCGGGCTGTTAAGTTAAGCGGTTAAAATTGTGTCATCTGTCCAATCAATCGGTTGGTTTCCCAAATTCCCACCTTGACCACAAATTTCTCCAAGCACAGTTAAAACGAAAGTATTTTTTAATTATCAAATTAACATCAGTACACAATGTGTGAAGAGTGAACCCAAGTATAATATTTCATACTATCATCTCTTCTGCTTCGTTTTCTTTTCCACATATTATATAAAACCACGTAGACTTAGTTTTTGTCTTGAACTAACATCACCTATTATTGTATATGCTTTTATTGTATTTTTTCCTTTGACTTGTTACTCTTAAAATTTATGAGGATTACTTGTTTGTATAACTCTTTAATGGGCTATCACTCTATTTCGAGATTGAAGTCGCCTCGATTTCACAAGTAATCTCAGGCAAGTGTTTGTAGTCAAACTAAGCAACTTTTCGACAACGGAATACATATTCACCTAGCCTTATCTTTAAACTATTTTCATAAAATTACTATCGTAAATTGTATCCTAGCATGTTTCTCCCCTGATGATATAATAACATAATTTACTACTTACTTAAAAACAAAGTAAGGACTACTAGCTTTTCCGTTAAAATATTAATTGATGATATTTAAAAGTAAGTCTCTGCTTGAAACCATATATCATTTTATCTTATAAGCCCCATTTACATTGTTTCAGCAGAAGTTGCCTATTTTAAGGCCGAAATATTTATTACAATTGATATTCATTAATTAAATAGATTGAACGATAAAAGTCCAATCTCGGCGACGCCGACGATCCAAATACGGCAACTCTTCCCTGTATAGCTGAAAAATGTTGGTTGCGTCATAAACGCACTATTTCATGAATCTCATTTGTTAAATTAATTTCGAAATCAAATATAACGAGCGAGACATTAAAGATAGGAGAGAGAAAGGGAATGAATATTTACATCGACTTTTAATTATATTGCGAGATTAATTGCTCTTTTTATTACTTAAAATTTGTGCTGGTCTTTAAACACCTTTCATTGTTTGAAAGTGATGCAAATGAATTTTATTTTTGAAGTAGTATTATGTCAAAATGAAAATTCAGTTTTAATTGATAACAATTTTTTTAGGTTTGAGGCACGAGTCCAAGTTGGAAAACAATATAAACCATAACTTCAAAATAATAAATTTCTTTTAAATTGACATTGATAAATATTTTTGGGTGGATTGGCTCACTTTAGTCTTATTAAAACACCGTTTTAAAGCAACACTTGAGCAGTTTTGTGAAAGATCTTATCGTTTTTAACAGCGGTCAAATAAGAGGGAATCCCATAACCCTCTACAGTTCCTCTTCGAACTCCCACGACACACCAACCAGAAAACGTTTGATCTTTGAAGCCACATTGAACTAGCGACAACATAAAGACGGATTTTTGGTGAAATCTGATTTCGAGCATGGAATTTTCCGGTGAAGAAGCCAAAATCTTAACATTAAACACCACGGTATTCAATTTCTTGATGCAATAGAGAGGTTTGAGTATAAAATCTGTCATTCATGTCCACTCCACATCATGCAAATTCATCCATTACCACTCACACCGTTTACCTACTTATATATTCTCTGATATATATTCCCTATCAAAATATAAACCAAGTCTCCCCCCCACACACACACACACATACACATGCTGTGGCCGCATTCATAGCTCGGCAGTCCAAATGTAGTTGATAGATATTGGGACAGGTTGAATGTCGAACCTTCTGCTCCACACCACGCCAATTTTGACAGGTTTTCCACAATGGCATCGGTTTTGGCATGGATCTGTCGAATTTACGTGGCGTGGAACGATATTAGTGACTAGTCTACAACAAAAACAATCGTAAAAGTGAAAAACCGCCCAACTTGTTCCAATATGTATCACTCTATATGGACTGCCAGACCATGAAAACGGCGGGGGTAGAAAAACGTTTATGGGGGGGGGTAGACTTGGGGTTCGTGAATTACTGAGGAAATGAGAGAAGGCAGAGTCGGAGCTAGGAAGGTTAATTTGTGTGGGTAGTACTGTCGTTAATGATCTTCCTAATGAATGGTAGTGTTCGTACTCCTCCAGAAATTCCTGAAAAACTCCTGAATTTTGCTTTTTATTTCTAAGGGCCCTGAAAACTCCTGAAAATTGTGTTTTTTATCTTAATATTTTTTGTCTCCTGAAAAATTACACTCGAACAGCAAAATATGAAATTATGATAAAACATAAAAATATGACGTTTCCGTTTTTCTTTATTGATAGAAAGTCGCTGGAATCCGGAATTCTTACTTCTGACCTTACTCAGCGCCGAAAGAGTCTACCGCGCATGTTCCGAGTCACCGCAATCGGAAAAGATGGGAGAATTGATATTTAGTATACTTTTTTGCCAATTTTATAAAAATTGTCCACACTACCCCCCTCCTCCCCTAAATTGATTTTTTCACGTTATCTCCTGAATTTTCTGTACTGTACTCCTGAAAAAATCCTTAGAAACACCTGAATTTTACTATCATATATACAGTATGAACCCTGGAATGGGCTTAAAAACAGAATGGCTTGGAGTGCCAACTCGCCACTTGCGGAGCCTGGAGCGATCGTGAATGACTGGATTAAGGAAGATAATGGATTTTCTTCAAATACTGGACACAAGTATTAATCATGATCTGTCGTGACATTTCTAAATGAACGTGCCCATCACTACAGGAATTTCAAGAAATTTTGATAAGCAGTTAAACTACTTCTATAGCTTATATTTGATATGGATTGAAAAAAGATTGTTTTGAAAAGCATTGGTGAAATGAATGAAAAAAGTCAGGATCCAATCTAAATTTCATATCATAAATTTCTAAATAACTCAGGCATTCCTATTCAATATCATATACCCATGTTGAATTTTCAGCTGTCTTGCATGTAATGTATCGGCGTACAAAACCAGGATAAGTGATGGAAAAGAAACGCTGGCTATAAAGTGTACGAAGTTTGATTCTAACAACATTTACTTTACAAAAACAAATTTTCTTCCCTTTATTCCTATGTGAAATGCCACTGATTTTTCAAAAATGCTTTTAAATTTCATTGCATTCGCTACTAAAAAGTTTCAAAAGGTATGAATTAAAAGAATATTCAGTATAAACAAATTAGAGTTACTGCTGGTTTATAATTTGCCAAGGGAAATGAAAATATCTTTATAAACCATTAAAAAAATCAGCCCAAAAGTCTTCCTTTTGGAATGCCAAACTTTCCTGAACATTTTGCAGAATTAGTCATATGACGCGAAATGTTACTGCATAACAATGCTGGACTTCGTAACTCGGAATTAGCTATTCAAAAAAAGCCCCTTTATACAACTATTACCGAAATTAATATTTTATTAATTTTCAAAGAGGTATGACCTATTTTTTGGCATTTTTCCTTAGAATTCCATAAAAAAATTCAAATCGTAAGGAAATAGTAACTTTAGTCCCTTTGACAAATGCTGGAATGTGTAAAAATTGGATTTGTCTGCTTAGAGGGAAAAATTTGAGCTGCGTCCACTTGCCTTGTTTCTCAGACATTTCTCCGAAGACAAGAATTCCTATAACGTTCTCCACTTTGCATTTCTTTTCCTGGGAAGTTTTTTCTGAAACCCTTTTTGACAGAAAAAAATTCTATGATCATGAAATGGAAAAATGAGTTTGAAAAACAAAGCATTAATCAATTTGAAAGAGTAAAACATTTAACTTATTTATTTAAGTTATTTTACAAAAAAATTAATGAAATGATTTTCACTCACGATGACGTTCCTGTTTCCTCATTTTTTTACAAATATTAATGAATCTTATCGCCAAAGAAACTGAATTTTTCATGATCTGTTCTTTTTGCTACACGCTAAAATTTTAAATTCCATACTCAGAGTTTAAAACCCTTAAAAGTTCAATGAGATGGATTCGGAACGAAAGTTCTAAAATCCTAAGACAATTTAAAAGTCTGGGCAAAATATTTAACAAAAATAATCAAACTGGTTAACTATACTGAGAAAAATATATAACTTCAACACATGATGATAAATTCATATAAAAATATAAAACCGTTTTTAAATTTTGAGAATAAAATGGAATTTCCCATGTCCAGTTCTGACGAAATCCAAAGAAGTTTCGGCTTAGATTGTATCTGATCTGATTTCAAATACTTTCGAAGAGCTATTTCTTTTATTCAGATAAAAATCCTCCCTCATACTACGTAAGTTGCTTTATTCTCCTTATAAGCCATCAGATTTACTCAAGAGTGAATTATAAATATTTTCTTGCTTTCAATCTAGCTTAGTATTAAGTTTACTACTATTTAATCTATGCATTTTTTTCTGGCAAAGTTGGAGTGAATTAATTTTTACGAATGTATAAACTGAATTGCAAAATTATTACTAAATTTAATTATCATAAGCTTTTCTTACTTCAATTACGTACACCTTATTTGAAATCGCTTTTATTTTACAGACAGAAATTTTAGATAATAAGTCTGAAATGGAAATGAAAAAATAATAGAATTTTCAATCTATCCTTGTTCATCAGACATGTATATAATTTTGTTATAATGAGTGCAAAATGGAAACAGCAGTTACTTTAAACAAACAAGCTTTATAGTTTCTAGCATATGTCAAGTAAGTTTTGCGAAAGTACTTCATTGATAAATTCCCAAACGTTTTTCTCAAATAGTGAATTTTTGAACTAAATCAAAGCTCCAACAATCTGATTAAAATTCACACAGGTATACATTACTTTAACAAATGAAATGAAAGTATAATATCTATGCTTAGACAGAAAAAATAAATAAACTGCGAATCAAACGAATCCTATGAGTAATAAAGATATTTTCCATCAAAATTCTTCGTTGCGTTACGAGAATTAACTAGAGTCAAAGAAAATTTTACAGAAATGAAAAGCAGATAAAATTAAACATGTCTAAGAAAATATTAATTTCCTATTTAAAATAAATCGTTTGGGATTATAGTGAGTTGTTCAATTTCTTGGAAAACTGAAAACTAGTTTTATTCAGATTTCTTATTTTTATCTTCTCGTTTTTATATTTCTGGGTATTGGAAATCCAGGTTAATAGAAATATCCTAAAGCAACTATTAAAAAATTTCAAAAAAAAAAAATGAAAGATTACGATTTTTGAAATATTGAATTCGACGAAATTTGAAATAATCTTATTTCAAATTGTTTATTGTTGCCAACACCATTTCTACAAAATATGGGATTAGAATACTGATAGAATAATAGTTTTACTTACTAACGCTTTTGTGCCCATCAGATAAAAAAGGATCATCTAGATTTATAAAAAAATAATTTCCGTTTCTGTTCTATAAATCATACATATTTCTACTTTTTTTCAAATTATAATTCATATTAAATTATATTTATGCTATTATTGACTTGAAATATTTTTATCTTGGAAAAAAATCTACAGAATGTATGTGGCTCCATCTATCGAATAATATTTCAATCAGTTTCTTGGAAAAAATATACAATTGCAGAATCTAGTAACCCAACAAACACAAGAAATTCTTCATTATTGCGATGATACTTTTTATTATATTTTACAATTTTAAAAGTATTAAGCAATATCGTAAAAATATTGTTTGTGCTACTATAGAATTAAAACTGGTTCATATAATGGTGTCTATGGCGTCAGTTACTAACGTTATAAAGTAATTAAATTTGGAGTAAAGAAGCAATTTTTACTCTTAGTATAGTTTATAAAGGCAAGTTAATCATTTTTATATTTAAAAAAAATAATTAAGTGCTTTTCATCTCAATTTTTATTTCATTCTTTTACAGCAGCAGCCATCTTTTCTGGAACCAGTAACTTACGTTGACGGCTATTACGTTGGTTATAGAGAACTTCCAGGCGGAGGTCCATATGTATACAAAACAGTCAACATCAAACAAGGTCAAACAGATGCTAACTACACTCTAGTAGGATTAAAAAGGGGTACTCAGTACAGCATAGTGGTTCAAGCTTTCAACAGCGAAGGTGCTGGTCCACCATCGGATGAAATCATTGTACAAACATCGACAATAGGTAGCATTAATTTAACTTCCTTTCCTGATTTGAAGATAAAAGCTTAAAATAAATTGAAATTATTTTTATTTTGCTGATAATATCATTGATTGCATTTCCGAAATGCCTATTACGAAAAGTAAAATAATAATAATAATAATAAGATGTTAAGTACTTACAGATATTTTCTTTTTTAACATACAAATATTTTGGAAAGAATTAGTTTCTTTGATAAATCTTAGAGCTCTTGGCTTTCTCTAATTTGCTTTGATTAGAATTTGTGACTTAATAAGTGACATAAGCTGTAACAATTTATACTTACTTTCTTTCCAATGAATTGCATTTTTAAACAAATTACCGCAGCAGAGTATAATGACTATAATCTATTACGCATAGATTTCTGTACGTATCAATAATGCTCTATTATAAAAGTATAAATATTTTAGTTGAGCAACGGTTAAACGCAATTATTATCAAATCATATATTTTACATTTCAAATATAATATTTTATTTTAGATCCTCCAGCTGCACCTGTTATAAAAGTCGTGGACACTACAGCCACGTCAATCAGTTTAAACTGGGAAGCGAAATCTACCAATGAAAAGCCTATCACAGGTAAGATTTAAAATAAGATACACAGATGTTTCAATGCACTATAGTTAAGGGCATAAAGAAATTGGGTTTGGAAATTAACAATTAGATTATATTTTTAATAAGTGCTTAGCAATAAATATCTCTAGATTGAAAAGAATATCAATTGTAATTTGCTATAACGGATAAAACTCTCATATAAATTTCACATGCCTTTTTACTTATTTCGATCACTGCTATGGAGTAATTTGTTGGAGACAAACAGAGATCATTGGCTTTAGCAGTTTCTAATAACACATCTATGCTTCTAATGTTAATTCAGCATTCTTTAAATTCCATGATGAAAATATAGGTTAAAACCTTTAAAGAGAGTTTAAATAAATTGAAGAATTAAGGGATAACACTAATTCAAGAAAAAAAATGAATTGTTTTCCATTTTGAAATGTCAAGATATTTCTTTCATTTAATTTATTTAGAAGAATTTCTTATTTACCATTTACATATACACCAAAATATAATGAAACAGGTTTTATACTACAGACATAAAAATTGATCAATTGCTTGTTTTAACTTCCTTTCTTTTCACTGAATTTTACGTAGATTAGATATTTAGCTTAACATGCATCACATAGATGGCAGCACGGGATTGAATTACAAATAAAGAAAAAATGCATGTTTTGGAAATAAACTGAATAGTATATAGGCGATAGAATTTAATAAAAAGTAAAATGAAAAGGAAATTAAAGTTGAAAGTTTGGTAATCCATAAATAATTTATTAATCTTTATGAAAATTCGAATAGTCAGTTATTTTCTTCAGGCTTAATGCAATAAATTAATTGATGGTGAGGATAAAATTCCTTGTTTATACACAAAATAAAGTTTAAAAAAGTGAATGTTTCCTCAATGTAATTGACATTTAATTTCTGAAGAATAAACACTTAATAAGTTTATTCTTGTTCCATCCATGACTAGATAAACAGTTTCTAAATTCACAAGAAGATACATTTTCTAACAGATTTTCAATTTTCATATGTGTTATTTATTTTCATCACTAGTAATTTTTAAATGCATAAATATATTCCTAAATGTACCACGACGTTTTCATTAATACTATTTGCAATACTTACGTCGAAAATATTATTCCCATTAATTTATTTGAAATTCATATCATATCAAGTTTTCATTATTTGCTTGCTAAGTGAAAAATCATCTTTATCGTATTAAATTTTCATCACTTCATTAGTAAGAGAAATATTATATCAATGGCGTGTATAAAAATAGAAAAGCATATGTCTGTAGCGGATAGGAATCAAATTATCTAAGTATTTGCCTTTAATTTAGCAAATAAATTTAAATATATCCTTCCATTAATAAGAGAAATATTACATCAATGACGTATATAAAAATAGAAAAGCATATGTCTAGCAGATAGTTATAAAATTATCTAAATATTTGCCTTTAATTTAGTAAATAAATTTAAATATATCCTTCATTTTTTGGCACACATTTAAAAATTTCTTTTCGAATACAACTTTTTTAAAGTAGCGATATCCAGAACTATAACGTGCAGTGTAGAATCGTTTATGCAATTAGTTTAAGGAAATAAAAAACAGATTGCTTTAATTTCCACTAATTTTAATTCTATATTTATGTAATTAAACATTTGAGAAATATGCTATCGTTTGTCACATTCAATGAATTATAATTAAAGAAATGCCAATTTAGTTTAATATTAAAATTTCTTTTACCCAATGATTTGAAGAAAATTTACTATCATGTCCATAGTTTTATTGTATCTCAGAGATCAGATTGCATTTTATGCAATCTGAAATACTTTGGATTTTATTTCATTTGGGTTTCAGCAAAATTTCAGTTCTTGCTAAAAGCACTTAAATGTATTTTATGCGTACTAAACATCTTCCTTGTGCACAAGCAATTTGGATATCTTTAAATTTATTTTCATCATTTTTAAAACTATTTTAATATGTAATTTAGTGTGAATAAAGCTTCCACGATAGTTTAATATACTAAGATTTTTATAATAATTATCAGCAGAGTTTATTCATTTTAGACTCTCTAACGTCCTATTTTTTTTGTTTTCAGAAGTAGAGATTGGCTTGGTGTTGAGTGTGTTGTTAAAATACTAATGGGAGAATAAAGCATAACAATGTACTTTATATCTTATATTAGTTGCCCAGATAGCAATTTTAGTTTGCAGGAAAGTTGCAGCAATCTTGCTCTGCAAATCTGCATCAAATTTGACACGACAAGAGTGCAAGCTTGAAACAAGTGAACGCAAACGAGATAGTCACTACGAGTCAAATTTGTCACAAGCTTGTCACGTCAAACTCATTGCAAACTATAGCAAAAACAGAGTACGAACACAACCTCAGATTCGAACCCGCGACATCTCGTTGCCTACATCTGCCGTCCTAACCATTCAGCTAGCTAGACTCTGAGAGGAGAAGATAGATTGCGCTAATAGATCGCACTTACGGTTTATTTTAAATTCTTTTCTTGATTTCATTAATTTTTTAAATTTTGAGTTGAGAATATGATTTGAAGTAAAATAGAGAGCTAATAACTAATAAATTATGAAATTAGGGTTCAAAAGTAATTACTTTTAAAATGGGACAAAATGTAAGTTATTATTTTTCAACAAACATTGACTGTTTTTTAGGTTTAATTTGTTTATAAACGTTAAAATTTCAACATTAAGAAAAAGGCGATATAGTTTTCTTTAAAGTACGAGTTCTATATTTAGTAAAAAAGATGGAAAATGTTTCAAAATTTTTTTTATAAAAAAAGTTATTTTTTTCACCAATTATCATTGATTTATTGAATTAATAAAAAGAAGGACGGTCTAGGAGATGCTATTAAAAATCTGATTTTTTTTAAAAACAGAGACAAAGATTTTCTGTAAGTGTTCTATCATCTCTGCAGCAAACTTGTTTTGCAAGTGGGTTGATCGATTGTGCTTTGTTACTTTGCATGACGTTCGCTACAAAGTTGCCACAACAAGTTTGTCATGACAAGCTAATATCAAGAAAAATCAAACTTTCTGCAAGTGTACATGCTATCTGGGTGTGCATTTAAAAATAGTAATAGACTATTTGCCAGAGTAACAACTTTTGGTAAAATGAATATGATATTAAAACAAATGGAACTAAGTAAAAACACTAACTCAAAATGGATGTGAATACGGCATAGGCACGTTGTCAAGGGTCAAGCCATACCAAGGATTCCAAAAAGGCGGTATTTTTTCGTGTGAGCGGCCTTCCAAAATTTTAATGCCGGATTCACATCCTTTTTTGAGTTAACATTTTTACTTAGTTCTGTTCTCTCCATTGTCATTTTCGTTGCTTCTGCATTTGAGCGTAACTAATGCGATGTGTTTTTTAATATTCTGTTTTATATTAGTATTTGTTTTTGCTTCCACATTTCCGATGACTTTATTTTGCAAATTCTTCCATCCATTTATTTTAATTTCTCTTGCTTATTTTTAATATTTTGAATATTAGAAAAAACATTTTCTATCATGCATGAATATTGACAAGCTGAGGTCTCTGACCAAATGAATATAAGGTTATTGACTTTAAGAAACAAGACAAAATTATGTATGATTAAGTCATGTGAATAAAAGATGATGAGAAGAAAATGATAATTAAATTGCAACATCATCTGTCAGACATATGAAGAATAAGACAGAATCATTGTGAGAATGCTTGAATTTTCTCCCTGCAGGAGTTTGGGAGAAAATTCAAATTGGCTTTGGTCGATCCATTTTTTTTGATATACTTATCTTCTTCATATTATAGATCAAAGGAATCCTGCATTTTAACTTAATCATATTTTAGACATTTGAACAAACATAAACATGGATATCACTCTAGAAATTAAAGGGATAACACAGAAAAAGTTGTTCAGATTGAAACAACTTTAATTACTACGTAACCATCAGCTTGTATGTATGACTCTATTAAATTATCAGACGTTTGATGGATAACAAATAATCTTTAACAAAATTCAACAGTGTAAAATAACTTAAAAAGGAATAAGATGCTCATAGCTAGATGACACAATTCGATGCGATGTATTTCCTGGATCATTCCACAAAATTGAGAGAATCTACATAATATAAGATTAGGAGCATTCTCGCTGGCTTCAGTTGGAACTGAAGGATAACTTTTGTAGATACAGAAAAAAATGGAACTGCATGGTGAATTACTTCATCAGCCGCAGTAAGCTAAGTCATCGAAGGGGAAATATCGATAGCATCTGAGACTGGCGCTGACAGTTGAAAAACTGAAACTCGAAATGAACTAGTCGTTGTCTAGTCTTGTCTGATAGTGGACGGGTTCGATGAGTTTAAATGCTCGATTTCAAGGCATCACTGCACTTTGATTCTTGTAGAAGTAGACGCTCTCACACGGCCGCCACAACTATAAAGTAAAAATAAAGAGTACTGTTTATTCATCCAAACCCTTATTATATGTTGAAATTCAGAAAGAAAATTACTTTGAAATTCTAAAATAATATTGTTCATCTTTTTCAGTAGTTCGTCAAAACCAACTTTCTATGAGCTTTTTCTTATCAGACAGTAGTCTTTTGACGATTTATTAGAAAGAATGCATTTTTAGTATCTGATGAAGACAATAGATGGCAGCACCAAAAATAACTTATGTCTCTGAAAGAGTTAAAAGCACTCCATTTTTAGAAAGAATAATCACATAAAATATTCGTATGCATTTTCTGATTTATTTTTCTCCTTAGGATTCATACTTACATACAAGGGCAGTACAGGTCAATGGCATGAAACCAGATTACCAGCATCGAGACAAAGCTTTGTCCTAGAAAACCTTCAGTGTGGGACATCTTATCAGATTATGCTCACTGCATTCAACAGTGTTGGTCATGGCGAACCCAGTGAAATTCAACAGGTCACTACGAATGGGAGAGGTAAGAATCGATATTTAAGATTTGTTCACTTGAGAAAAGCCATGCATTACATCCTTTTCTCCTGTATTTTATAAGCTTTGTATGAAGTAGATAGTTAAATATAGTCTCTTATAAAAAGCAGTAAAAAAATAGGCCGGAAAATGAAATATTCTGACATTAATAATATAGAACAATTTCATGTGACTAGCGACGAAAATGTTTCGAGCTTTAAAATTGATTTTTGTATATTTTTATTTAACTTGAATTTTTGCATATTCGTAGCAATGGAAATTTTTTCGGTCATTTCCTGAATTTCTAGATTTCTGAAATTTTGAACAGTTGTGAGTTAAAAATTTAACATGTTTGAAACTTAATAGTCGATAAATCTATTAAATTTAATTTCATATGAAAAAGCAACATATGATAATAAACGTAAGAAAAATCTTACATGTGAAGAATTAGAACAGAAGAATCTCAAAGAAAAAAAATGACTTCATGCCTTTAAAAAGTTATTGTTGAAGATCATCCAAATTTTTAATTTTGAAAATTCTACAAGAATTTAAAATTATAATTCATTTATTTAAATATTTGATTTAAAGTATCAGCCAAATTAAAAACAATATAAAAGATCTGGCAATGGATGACAATGATTCTATATTAAAGTATAATGAAAACTATAGTATTTTTTAAAAATTTTTTGCTTATTTTAAAACTATTGAAAATGAAGTTACACTTTTAGCCATATCGGATTTGAATCGTTTATTTCAGAAACCCGTCAACAAGCATTTAGATTAAATGTTCGTTGACGGGTTTATGGTAATAAATAAATAAATAAAAATAAAACAAATAAAATAAGATAAAAACCGATTCAAATAAAATAAAAAATGAGAAAAATAGAAATAATTCAAATACATATTAGTGTACGTTAGAGAAGAATGAAAAAAATTTACTGAAAAAAGCATATCAAACAAAGATATTAAAAACATGAATGATCATCTCCTTAAAATGTGGTAAAAAGATTAAAGAATATTATTGAAAAGAAATTTTTGAACATTCATCAAAAAGTTAAATAAATTCATGAAAGTGATCATGAATCGAATTAACATGGATCAGTTTTATACGCTCCTCAAAATTTTGGTTTGTTTGACATCATGTTTGTTGGATTTGTTATAAAACATTTTATTATTTTTTTTCCTTTTTTAAAAAAGGTTCCTTCCTTTATTTCAGTTATTGGATAAATTCAGGTCACAGAGGGAATAATTTTTGACTATTCTAGTCATTCCCTTGACCGAAAATTTATCCGTATTAGAACTCCGATAGCGAGTGGCCTTTGAAATCGTTCGTCATTCAAGTTGTCTTTCATTTCTTCCATTCTAATTATTTTTTAATGTGTTTTAATTTTTATCAAAGCATGATTTTTGCTGTTTGATTATATAGTAATTCGTTAGTTAATTATGGACAATATTATTGATGCAATTACTGAATGCTGCTGCGTTGGCGCGCAAAAGGTATATTGTCATTACTATTGTTTACTTCTTCTGCATTTTCTTTTTTTTTTTGGATTCAAATATCTTCCTTTTGTATTTTATTGGAAGTTTCAGCATTTTTGCGCCATTCTTTCTAATACAAAGTTTAATTTTTTAACTTTTAATTTTTGATAACTTTTGTTAAATTATTTAACTTGTACTTGTTATCTATATAAACTCCTTAAAAGTTTTTTTTTATAATTCTGCATTGGTATATGGAATGGCAAACAACTTTGTAACAGACAATGATATAGAATTAAGAACATAATTATCATTGTCTGTTACCAAATTATCATTTCTAATTACATATTTTTTTACTAAATTCTTGAAGACGGAAATGCTAAGATTACCATCCCAAAACGGAAATTTATTAATTTGAAAATTAAATGCTTTTCATTTATCATAGATATCTGTTTCAATTTTACTATCTATAATTTATTTCTATAATATATATATATATATATATATATATATATGCAATAATTTAACATTTTCCTAATTTTAAATACGATTTTAAATTCTAATTCATAAAATTATTTCTACTTAAGCTCTAGTATACGATTCATTGTCATTGTAACTCGCTGAGATCTGGTATCAACAGCTCTAAAGCGTTCGGGGATTCTCCCGTTCCTCGGGATTATAATAAAGCTTGACGCCAATCAACTTTCTCTTTTTCTTACCATGTAGCACACTTTGAAAGACAAGCGCACTTTTCGAACAATGGCGATGTCTTCGATTTACCTTAAATATCATCTGAAATATTAAATTAATAATTATTATCATCTTTCTAAATATAAGATGTTTTAATTCAACGACTTCTGCGTTATTACGCCTGCGTTTTCATCTAAAATAAATCATGATCTTACAAATATACAAATTATTATCGTTAGTAGATAAAAGAAAGTCAAAAACTTAAGTTCTAAAGCAAATATCAAACTTTTAAAATTTTGCAAAAACCTTAATTTTAACCATAAAATAATTAATTTAAACCAAGTAATATAAGTAAATTTATAATAATAAGTAAGTGAGTAAGTAAGTAAGAATTGAACATATGAAAATAATAACTTTAAGACTTAAAATAACAAATGTGCATAAAACTAAATCTAATAATTCTTGAAAATTCTTGAAAAAAAAATGAAAAAAAAATTATTACTATGAAAAGGACAACCTAGAAATTGGTATTCCAACAATCAAATTCTTATCAGCCTTGCAAACTGATATGTCGCATTAATCCGAATTTAAAGGCGCCAACCCTCTGCAAAAGCCAATTGTTGCAAAAAACTAATAGTATGAGAGTAAATCTCCAAAATATTTCAAGATAAGAAACGAGAAAATATTCATAGTCTTGGCTATTGTAATAACATGAGATTTATACAGAATATATTTCAGCATTTAAAGTGAAAATATTATTACTAAATTAGATTATAGATACTATACTAAACATCATTAAAAAATTAAACTATAAATTTAAATTAAACTCATTTTAATAATATATATTAATATGGAAATATACTTAAAATTAAATGATGCAATCTTATTCTAAATCTAGTGGCGTCATCTACCAATGTAGTGAAATACTAAAATCTTTATAAATTCCATCAATATGATCACTTCAAAATAAATATATCTAAAAGACTATTAATTTAAAGGTGTTAAGAATTTTTTATTAACATAGGCAATCATGAAATTAATGGGAAATCCATATATCAAAGCATTTTCGATAAATGTATCAATATATGATCTCTGTTTTATTCTGTCTGCGATTAAAATAGTCCGTCTATGAATATAATTCAGGACGATGTTTCTATAAATTTGAAAATTTGAATACTGATATTGCTGTTCCAAAAAGGAAGCCTATTTATATTAAACTGAAAAGTGTTTTGTTTATCATAAATCTCAGTGCTTAATTTATTATCAACTATTTTAATTTCAAGATATATATATATATTCAAATGTAAGTGGTCACTATTACAAAGGAATTGATTGCGTCATCGTATAAATAGTAATTTTTATTTATAGATAATTCTGTTTTTATTATTTTAATTGGTTAAATTTAATTTAAATTTAATATTTCTTTTGGTGATTTAAATTAGTAATAAAACACTTATATGTTAAAAATACTGTTTTCCTCTTAAATGTGGATTCTGAGTCAGATATGAAAAATATATATGTAATGCGATGAAAAGATTACATAGAGAATTATTTGTGCAATAATTAAATAAAATTTGCTATATTTATATTTAATAGTTTGTTTGCATAATAATATGATAATATTATTTCAGAAGCATTGGTATCTATACTGGGGTAATATTTTCTCTATTTTCTGTTTCCCATCTTGAAATAATTTTGGGACATACACCCCTTTTTCATTATCCAACAAATTGGCTTCGTGGAGGGTTGGTGCCAGAAATCTAGATTAACACGACGAACTACTCCCCAGGCTAGTTAGCCACTCTGGTTGTTGGAATTTCAAATAAGAATTGCCTTTTTACAAGTTTGTTTTTAATTAAAAATTAGTGCTAATGGTTTTATGTCAAGTGTTCTTTTCTTTCTTCAGTGTATGGCTATAGACAGGGTAGTTTAATTTAATTCTAATAATTAGTGCACGTGTAAATATAGTGTACGTTTAAGTAAATTCCTAAATTAATATTTAAGGTTTTTATTTAATATATATATATATATATATATATAAAGAGAGAGTAAATAATAACATCGAATAGAAATTTACAAAAGTGAAGGCTAAATAAAATACTAAAAAAATTCATAATTATTTCAATAAAATAAGAATTAAGAGTCTCCCTACAACGAAGTCTCCTTACAGCGAATTTCTCCTTATAACGAAATTTTTAATCGGAATGTTAAATAAAATTCAAAATATTCTCCATATAACGAAGTGGTTGTCTCCCTATACGAATTTTTTCAGACCTTTATCTTTTCGATTTTTGTCATTTTTGAAGAAAGTTGCTGATTTCTGTGCAAACAAATCGCTCACATGTGCCTGTTTCTGGAACCACTCGCATTGTTCATTCCAGCGATAACACATAACAATAGAATGCTATGTGAAGGGTAATGCAGTTGTGGGGACCTGGGTTTCTACAGAGGAAGCAACATTTCTACGGGTGAAGATTCCAAGAATCGGGGTGGAGTGGGGGTGTAAACAGCAAATAGATATGACAACACGCATTTTATGATTATCCATACTAGTACATATTAATCTCTAAATTGGTGAATTGTTTTCACTTTTGAGCATTTTATTTATACAATAAAAATTAGTATAATTTTAACAAATTTATAATAAATATTACTTCATTTTTAATTGAAAGTCATAATTAAATATTTTTGAACTTATCGCACATACTAAAAGGTTTGTTACATTCACTTAAATAACTGCAAAAATCTCTAATCTCCGTATAACGAAATTTTCTCTATAGCGAATTTTTTAACTGGAACCAAGCGATTTCGTTATAGGGAGATTCCACTGTAATATTAAATATATTATATAAGAAAAAATAATTTATTTTAACACTTCACCTCTTATTTTCTTCGAGCAATATATTTTATGGAAAAAGTGAAGGAAACATAAGATGAATTCAGGTAGCTCTCAAAAACAACTTAAAATAAAAATAAAAGTTTCTATGCAGAATTTGATATTCTATACACGTACTTCAAGTTTATAACTTTTCTTTTACTGTCAAAAAGAACTTCCTAGTGAAAATGCTAACTGAAAGAAAGTCTTGAACTGCTATTCTGAATATATTTCGATTCTTATCTTCTGACATTCAGGCATTAAAACATCTGCATGTTTTCTTTTTCCTTCTGACGTAAAATGACATGGATGCTATCACAATCAAATTCATAAACCAAATTATCATGCATTCAATTTTACATAGCCTTAATCTTTTGAAATTATTATCCATTTTAAATTAAGGACTAACTTGTCAACTGAGTATTTTTATTTTGCTTTGTCTTTTATTTCTGGAGTCTGTAAACTATTGAGTGATCATAATTTATTTATTTACAACCTTTTCAAATATTTGACATCGGCCAAAAATCCAAACGAAATTTTAGTTCACACTTTTTGTGTTTTTTAGCATAGGACAAAGAACAATTTTTAAAAAAAATTAATCCGCGTACCATTTTAGTTAACACTTTTTACGTATCTATGGTGTTCATTTTGTATATTAAAGAGAAACGATTTCAATAAAACTAATGCGTCATTGCCCATCGTTGATAATTATAAGAAATCAAGAAAGAGTTAGAACTATACGTTTTTATGACGATTTTTTCCCTAAATATTAGTTTTATCAGATTATTATCAAAATTCATTTCATTTTATTAATGAACTAAAAACTATGTATATCCGAATTAATTGTTTTTGTATTTTCAGTTTAATCACCATTCTCAACTAACTAAACACCAAAAAATGTCATTCAAATTGAATAAAAATCACACTGAAATGCTGCAAGTAGCATTGTTCAAATAAATTATATAATCGATTTACAGATGAAAAGTCAGCATTTATGCCGGTGAAACCAAAAAAAGAAAGAAAAGGAAATATTATCATATTTAAATAAAATTTTATAAAGACGTTTGATGCATAGTTTATAAACTTTTAAAATATATATTTTTATAGTCTTGTTAGTTTACGTTGAAAATCGTACCAGATTTTACAATTATGTCTCCTCTAGATTTATATTTCATTTTTTATCGAAAGTATTTCTTCAGTAAGCTAAACCGATAGGAATAATATTTTATAAGTAGTGCTTCCTTTTGATTTTGAAAAAGAAAAAAATAATTCTCTGTAAGCAAAAGCAAGCGTTTAAAGCAAAAGGTTAATTAAGTATCCTGTGATGAAAGATAACCTTCGATCAGTATTTAATATATCAGTTGCAATTAATATACAATTGTAAGTATTTAAATTCAATTTTGACCCTTAGCCTAGTCTGACAAACTCATAAAAGATGGCGCCACAGAGGAGAACTAATATTTGCCTGTAAATGCACACACAATTCTTAATTTATTCTAAGCATGTCTAAAATTATTTTTGTATGAAACCAAATTATCATCAACCTGATTAACTTTTTCTTTATTTTTAGCGCCAGTAGCTCCCGAAAAATCCGAGTTTTTGCGAAGTAACACGACCTCCGTTCAACTTAATTTGCGAAACTGGATGGATGATGGTTGTCCCATTTCTCATCTTGTCATCCAGTATAAGCCTCAAGGACAAAAGGAATGGATTTTAGTCTCTAACCACATTCTGACGGATCAAGAAACGTTACAAATTGCAGATCTCAGTCCGGGAACGTGGCATGATCTTCTGGTAACAGCTCACAGTGATGCTGGGACAACAGATGCTGAATACAGATTCGCTACTCTCACACTAACTGGAGGTAAAATGGTGATTTCTTACAAAAAACATTTAACAGTTGTTTAAAGTAAAATAATTGAAAAGGAAATCTTTCAATAACTTGGATAATGAGCATTAAAAAATTCTGTATTTTAGCAAATAGAATATGCCATTTATATAAAACAACATAAATCTAAAAAGAAGGCCTTTCAGATAATATTAGCAATGAATGCATAATTGCTAAGAGATTTTGCAAAAGTTTTGCATTTTGGGTATAAATTTATGTGTTATTCATTTATACTATAATATATTATTCTAATTAACCGAAATGAAAATTTTTTACAAATATCTTCAAATTCTTTAGAAATAAATATCTGATTGAAAAATAAAATTTTTAATGAAATGGGATGATGATAACTTCTAAGTAAATAATGTTTTAAAAGGAATTTTGACATAAAAGAAATGCTGAAAAAATTAAAATAAACATACCAGCATAATTAGATGTCCAATTGAAAGACTGATAAATTCTGAATGAAATAGAATGAAATTTTAATCATATTTATGAAATCATTTATTTTGATATCGTTTCAATATTGCATTACCAGTATGATTTAAAACAATAATATATAAGCATAAACAAGTATTTATCGTTCGAAGAAAAAAAGAAGAAAAAACTCCAATCTTTGTATAGAAACATGATTGGAATTTTATTAAATTCATGTGTTGTAAGTGATGAAATTTCAAAAAATGCAACAAATCATAGAATTAAAATAAATAATAAATGAAGAGATTTTAAGACGTTATTTTATAAGAAAAAGATATTTTTTAGAATCTGCAAACGTAAATAACTATTGTCGCTGCTTTGATGTTGCTTGGGTACGAAATATCTGATTTAATAATGAATTTTCAGACAGAAAGAGCTAAAAGAATGATTTATCTTAATTTCAAAATAAATGCCGTCTGATAATAAAATAAAATTCAATATTATTACAATATTCAAAACCATCTTCTCAAAAGTATCTCCTATTTAATGGAAAAACAGTGAAAATGAAATAGTGTTATTGACACATTAATATGTTGCTCTTAAAGGTAGTTAAAAATGCGTTATGATGTTTAATTACTTATTGAAATCTCGAAAAACAATGAACATTTCACATTATAAAACATAAGCAATATCATAATAAAAATTATTTTCAGTAACCTTTTGTAGCAATATCTTTAAAATCAGTTTAAATTAATGAAAATAATTTTATTTATATTTTTGCAACAATCTCTTGAAAATAATATTAGATTTTCTGTCCAATGAAATTTATATAATGAGTCGTTCTGAATTCTACAGCCTGTATTTTAGAGTATCAAGAAACATAAATACAAACTCATGTATTCTTATAACGAAAACATTTCTACTAAGCTGTGTTTTTTGGTTAAGAAAATAAATAGGACCAAATTCATATTTTTCTTAATCTTTTATTTTAAATATATAGCACAATATAATTTGCAATTCAAAAGTTTAATGTCTTTCAGTGTTGTATGATTTTTCTTTCGATTTTTTATAGTAGTCAGAAGAATTTTAGTTAAAATAATAAATCATAAATACATATTAAGTGTAAAGCAATTCCAAGAGTTTCGTTTGCTTTTGTTTGTGTGAATCATTATAGATGGCAGCACAGTGAGTAGGTTTGAACAAACGTCTAATGAATAGTTGGCATATTAAAAAAGCTTAACGATGTCAGTTAAAAGGCATATAATTTAATAGAAAACGAAAAGAGAAATACAGAAAGTGAAGAAACTGCTAAAATTTTTAAAGAAATCAATGCATTATTTCAAATAAATACAATTTATGTACAAAATTTCCAGATCTAACAATTTGAGATCACTGGTTAATTAAATAAATTGTTTTTATAATTTTTTCAAAGAAATACTATCTAATAACTTCTTTTTTTACTTAAATTGCTAGTAAAATAACCTTTAAAGTGAAAGACAATTATAAAATTTTAGAGAGAAGAATGCTTCAGAAAATTTTATATGTTAAGCTTTCGTATTATTCCTCTAGATGGCAGCACGTACAAAGAAGAAATTAATTTTCTACAGCAGAAAAATTACTTTTAAGGACGCAATTTGTTACAATGTGTTAAAAATAATATAATTCATTCAAATAATACATGTATTCATCAAATTTTAAGAAAACTGAAATATTAGTCGCCATTTTATTTCTACTAAATAGATACTGTATTAACCCAACATTACAATGGATGCTGGCGTTTGTAAAGCAATAAGTGTATAGTGTTTAGACCTCATGCTGTTTAGAAATGATACCTTAATCAAACAAAGTAACAAAAACACTTAGCAGAATCTATTAAAATATAAAACATTTTTTGAAAAAATTAATTTGATTTTTTTTAAAAATGAAATGACGAAAAGATTGTCTTTTGAGCCCAGTGAATAAAAAATCCATTCGTGTCAAGCAGTATAGTTTTTAACCCTCCTGGGGTCAAGCCGAGAAATCTGTGCGAACTTTTTTCCCTCAAATAAAGGTGAACCAGAGAACCTCGGGAAAAAGTCCCTTATTTGTGTCATGCCCGAGATTTTCTGGTTACTGGTTTTTTTCTCACCCCCCTCCCAGATGTGCATCGGGCTAATGAGAGGGAGTGTCTGTTGTCAGGGTAGGGCCAGCTTCAATAGACAGAACGCCATCCCATGTCCCCATGCCTGATGCCATGACAGCAACTGAATAGGTTGGATGGAGCTTAAATAAACAAGGGGATCGTCTAAACTCTAAACTTTCGACCACAACACGCCAATTTTTCTCGGATTTTTGTTTTGACGACGGGTTTTGGAGCGATACGACTAAATTTCCGTGGAGTGGTCTCACCGTGAATGTGCAGCTTATTATTAATCAACAGTAGTCAAAATGAAATCTATGAAATATAACTAATAGTCTTATTTTAATGTAATTCTTTGAACCAAAATGAAACATTTAACTTTCTTATTTAAACACTTTTGAAAGATCTGAAACAAAGCCAAAATCTTTTAGGTGGCCTTACTTAGGTTTCTGACCCATAGTTTTAGAAATTCTGGTTTAAAGTGACCAAGCACTAACGAGGCTAGTGGTCTATACTGTTCGACACTGAGAACTTTTTGTTTCGTAAGGACAGTAGATTGTACAAACGCTTCTACATTATTTAACGTCTAATGTAGAACGGCAAAACTTTGTCTCGGGACATAAAGGATTTTCAAAGTAATTAGCGTGTCATTGAGAGAAAAATATAATTTTTTAAAGCAAATTTAATCAGAATATGGCTTTACTCCCTCTGGTATCAAAGGCTATCATTTTAACATTCAATTGAACAACTTTTCGTACATTTAAATTCGCCGGATATCCTTTCGAGGCATTATTTCCAAAACACTATATTAGAATTTTTCATTCATAGTAATTGACCGACAATCAAATGACTGGCGCGTATCTGGCCTTGCACTATAAAAATGCAACTAACTAGGTCGTAGTATCGATACTTTAATTTACAAATAAATATTTTGAGCAAAACAATTAGGGATATTAGAAGTTTTCTAGGATGATATGTATTCCAAAAGTTTTGTTATCTGCCTAAAAAGAAAATTACTCGTGGAACTTAAACCCTATCAGTACAAATACATTTATAAAACAAAGTAAGACAAAAAAAAAACAAAGAGAATTGTCAAACAAAAAGTTGCGTAAAGAGCGGTTTCAAAAAACGTCATATCCCACATTATGAAAACGAACAAAAACCATAATTTCCTAAAAAAAGAAAGAGATAGTTTCTTTTAATCGAAAGCATTGTTGCATCTATGTAAGCCATGAAATCAAAAACATTTTTTTGGAAGACACTTTTTTTATTCCAACAGAAGATCATTTATTGAGTCCAGCTACCGTTGTATTTCTGTGACCGGCAAAAGATTAGTATTATTCTTCTTAAAATGTCCTAAACACATTCTGCTGCGTTCGAATACACTGAGCACGCTGCTCAACACGTGCAAAGATTTGCAGATTTGTGTTTATACAGCAAGCACATTTTATAAAATCTGAAATAGTAAACATACGAGGTGTCTTAAAACCTTCTAAAATCACTATGAATTTTAGCACTTAAAGAGTGGTTGCCTGATAATCAGAAATGAATTCACAATTTTAAGCTTCTTTATCCACAGTACTTTGCAAATTACACCGTCAATATGAAAGATTAAGATTTCGACTTTTAGAAGCATTTCGCTTAGAAATACAGGGTGTACATAATTTAATATCCCAACTTTGCAAGGCTATTAAGAGAAAATAAAACAAAGTATAGCCTTTTTGTTCATCGGAAAGCAAAAATAATATTTGAAAGTTTAAATTTAACATAGTTATAAGTGTTGGATGTGAGCCCCTCCAGAAACACGAACGATATCCAGGTGGTACGATAACTCATCCTACACTCTTTTCAGCATGTTTGGTGTTGTTCGCCGCCTCGATATCGTTCGTGTTTCTGGCGGGGGGGGGGGGACATTGAACACTTATAACTGCGTTGAATATAAACTTTCAACTGTTATTTTTGATTTCCGATTAACAACAAGATTGAACTTTGTTTTCTTTTAATAGCCCTGCAAAGTTGGGATATTCATTTATGTGCACCCTGTATTTTGCAGTCTTTACTATGCGAGCGATGCGTTAATTTCCTAAAAAAATCTCCAATCATTTTTATATTTATCATTGAGTTACTATGTTTAATATTGCTTCTTAGTAACAAATTACAATTTAAATTTCAGCGACAGTTCCTCCATTGTCAACTATGCGATCCACACATTTCTTTGAAGATCCAACAATCTTGGTGCCTATCGTATGCGCAGTGGTTGTACTGGTTGTCATTATCAGCGTGACAGCTTTCGTGGTGGTGTGGAAAAGAAGGGACCCACCAGGAGAAGCCCCGTCCGACATTTGTAAGTCCAAAGTGCGTCCTACTTCCCTATTACTTTAGTTCATACTTGTCAGTACCATTAATGGTTTCTCAATTCATCAGACTTTCCTTCATCAGGTGAATTAGTGCCAGATTTCCCATAGGGCCAACCTAGACCATTGCCTTGGGCGCATTTGTCAAGGGGAGCATATACAGAAGAAATAACAACCAAATATTTACAAATATTTCAGTATAATCTTGAAAAGGTCGTATGCAATGATGTTTCTGAAATTTATTTCGTTACATTAAATTTATTGAGCGATGAATTTTTCTGTCTTCTGTGGACCTTACCGTCTTTTTCTGCCTTGCAAACCTTCGCATTGAAATAGATTTAATAAAATCTGTCCAATTAAATGACCATTCAAGCTCATTCGCGGACAGAAGCGCGAAGGAAGAAGTTCTGGTAGGCATTTCAGAAGATATCAGGACATTCGATGAAGTATTTTTGGAGGCGTTAATGCAGTGTTATTTCATAAGTAGTGTGAGTTTGAAATAAAATTTTAGTGTGGTTCAAAGATTATAAAGATTGTTTTAAATTCTTACATGTTTCATAGACAAACTATTGTATATTAAATTGCAAATTATATATTACGTTTTTTGAGAGGACGGGCGCAGAATATCCTTTGACCAGGACATAGAGATGTGTAAATCCGGCCCTGAGGAGAATTAGTAAATAGTGAAGTCTGTTATTCCATGTGGTCTAATGGGAATTTTATGAGTCTTATCCTTGCTCATTTGAATGGCTATATTCTATTTTTATTATGAACTAACACATGTAAAACCGTTTATATGTCTTAAATGTTTTGCTAGTTCATTCAAAATAAAATATTAATATAACTTGACGTTTAGATAAAATAGAATATATATACATATATGTGTGTGTGTGTATTTAATTTTTACTTTCCTAATTTTAAAAAGCGCTACTCAAAATTTAATTCGTAAAATTATTTCTACTTAATCTCTACACGCAATTAACTGTCAGTTTAACTGGCTGAAGTCCAGTTTCAACCGCTCTAACGCTCGGGAATTCCTCTCTTTTACAATACTACTTAATCTCGTTGCGATGGTGCAACTTCCTCTTTTTAAAATCATGTAACCTTTCTACGAGACGCCCGCTTCCGCGTGCCTTGTTTCTTCGTCGCCGGTGACTGCGCTTCGCGTCTCTTAATACTTTAAGTATGGCTTGATATTATTCATAAATTATGCCCAAATCAGCTGAAACTTATGAATCAAATAAAGAAACTGTTCATCTTTCGTCAACGACTGCTGTCTTCTTTGGAACTGCATTTTTACACTTAATCGAAACCATGATGTTATATTTATATATAAACATACAAAATCAAAAACATACAAGAAACAAAATACAAAAACCCAATAATTTGAAAAATAACATGGCAAGCCGCTCGTCAGGAAGAGAAGCCTACCTATGACATTAATAAGTACCTTTCTTCGCCAGAACATAGGAAAAAACGTAAAAATATTTCTCCATCCCCTCAAGAAGCACCCACCGTGAATGGCGACAAAAATGTTTACGTTTTTCCGCATGTCGCTGGCGGAGGAATGTACTTATTAATATCATAGGCAGGCTTCCCTACCTGACGTTCGGCTTGCCATGATATTTTTCAAACTATTGGGTTTTTGTCTTTTGTTTCTGTATGTTTTTGATTTTTTGTCTTTTGTTTCTTGTGTTTTGATATATTGCTTTTTTGTTGAAGCAGCTTTTGCGCGATTGCAGAAATAGCTTTCTCTCTTTTGAATATGGGTTTTCTTGTACTTGTATAGTAATATAATTTTCCCATTTTCCAAAAAAAATTGTTGTTTTATATCTTATATATATATGTGTGTGTGTGTGTTCCCTCGTGTTGCTTCAAAACGGGAAATTAATATAACTAAACCTAAACTATAAGAAATTCATTATCCGATCAGAACTTGGAATCTATTGAAAAGGAATTGGTCGGGGATTTGAATGCAGAGTAATTATTGACAGATTTGCACAGTCATCGTGAACTGACTTGCCACTTAATGTCGTGGACAACATGTAATACTTTTCTGTACTGTTGTGTTAGTATTATTTGACAATAAGAAGTATTCTTTAAAAAAATTTGGAATTGGTAAATAGATTGCACCTATTTTCAGTTTGGCTAAAAAAATCCTCAAAATTGAAGTACTCATGTATAATAAGTGTATACAGTAATTACTTATATATGCAATAGACTTTTAGATTAGGAATATATTTTAATAACTTACTATTTTCAATTTATTATATTTGTAATAAATAAAATTAAAAAATATATATATAAGATGGCATGTTACATGTGATAGGGTCCCTTTATTCAATGCAACTAGTATGTTCTGTCCCAGTCAGCCACTGGTTGCGCTTCTATTCCTCGTATCTCAGTCATCACAAAATCTGAATTATCCTTCAAATACATTCTTGAATCAATCCTTGGAAAATTATCTTATTTCATTTATACCAATCCAATGCCCATTATGAAATAAAACGTAGAATAGGAAAGAAGCCTAAAACTTAATTTCTAAAATGTTAGCTAATACAAACACCTGGAATCAAAATTTGGCAGGCACAGAAGTAGCGAAAGAGAAGTAGGGATGTCGATTATTTGATGAATTGTTATTTACTACGCAGTATTAAAAAATCACAAATACCAATGATGAATACTACTGTAAAAAGATGTGATTCAATCATTGGTAAATAAATGCACATAAAGCGTTTCAAATTAAAAAAAATCATTCCTTTTTAATGCACTTTTCCTAAGTTTTAGTTTTTAGTTCTATCTTCTGTCAACAGATGGCGCCATAGAAGCCCATATTGGTGCTTAAAAAGATCTTTATATTTGCGGTCACGGTTCGGTTCCCCCCTTTCGCAGTTACATTGGTATTTCCTGCGACGGTATGAGTTACCATTCTTGTTGTGATATGCGGTTTCGAATGATTACAGATATTGCAAAACGATAGAAATTAGCAATAATCGATCCAAACAAATATTCACAGGGATGCTTAGTTAAATAGTTTAGGGATGCAAAATCCACGATATTTTTAATAACAAATATTTTTGCTATTGTTATTTTTAAATATATGTTCTAAATAAGTGTGATTTCAATCACACTTCGCAAATTCTTTTTAAATGTATGTAAAGTGTTTTGAAAAAAAAAATTGAATAAAAAAATTTTCATTTGCTTTTATTACACTTTCTGCAAAATTTTGTGTTTTTTGTTCTATATACTCTCAATAGATGGCGCCTGTAGCAAAAACTACTTAAAAAATTTCCGATCAGTTAAGTCAACGACAAATATTCCCATCCAGCGTGGAAGCCAACATCAACACAGTCACTATTCAAAATCCCCTTTGTTGTGAATCACAAATTCGATCATTTTCCGTTTCGATCGCAGTTAACTAAGCGTCCCTGTGAATATTTGTTCCCAACGATTATTGCGAGTTTTTATCGTTATACAAGAGCTGTAATCGATAAGATCCGTAATCATTCGGAAACGCATATCACAACAAGAATGGTGACTCACAGGAAACGAAACTGCGATAAGCGATCTTCTTTCTGTGCACCAAAATGGGCTTCCAAGGCGCCATCTGTTGACAGAAGATAAAACTAAAATCTAAAACTTAGCAAAAATATGTTAAAAAGGAATGATTTTTTTTAAATATGAAACCCTTTATGCTCATTTATTTACAAATGATTGAATCACACCTTTTTGACAGTAGTATTAATCACTGGTATTCGCGATTGTTTGATATTGCGTAGTAAATAACAGTTCATCAAATATTAGCCCTGCCTAAACTCGTAACCTCCGACGGTCAACTGTGATCGGAACGGAAAATAATAGGATTTGTGATTCACTGTAAAGGAGGTTCTGAATAGTGAACTATGTTGATGTTGGCTTCCGCTTGATGTGGGACTATTTGTGGTTAACCTAATTGATCGGAATTTTTTTAAAGTAGTTTTCGCTACAGACACCATCTATTCACAGTATATAGAACTAAAAATACAAAATTTTCTAGAAAGTGTAATAAAAACAAAAGGCAATTTTTTATTTAAATTGTTTTTCAAAACACATTTAATAAGAATTTGAAAATTAAAAAGGGGATTGAAATCACACTTATTTAGAACAGATATTTAAAACAGATATTTGTATCCCTAAAGAGAAGTATACGAAGAAAGACGCATTTGACGTCAAAATCTACTCTGCCAATGAGAGTGCGTTTCGGATTTCATCATGGTTTCTGCGATTTCGTTGTATTTTTCTTCCTCAATATTCAAATAAATAAATTTTTAAGTACAATTTCACTTGCATATTTGAAATTAGAATTTATTTTTCTATAAATACGGATTGCTTCCTCGCGTTTTTAAAAAATGCTGAACTTCCCATTTGATGGAATACTTTTTAAAACAGAATTCGGTTTAGTGCTGCCATCTGTGGACGAATACTGAAACAAATGCACTTGATTTATTTTGTAAGGGATGCTACTTATTAGTGTTAACTCTTGTTAGGTGTCCTTTAAAAATGTCAAATATTAATTCACAAATCAGCTTTAGATCGAGCATTCTAATTTGAGAATAGATTTTCTTAAATGCGTCTTAAACATACGAGAAATCTTATTTATAAACAAAGAAATATGATTTACATTTACGAAGATCAGGCGATAGAATTAGAAGAGAAAAACGTATTCCCTCATTATTAAAATTTAAGCAGTAAAAATTTTCAAAACTAAAATCTCGAATTAAAACTGAAACTCAAAACACTAGTATTTTTGGGTTCGGAATTAAAGTGTATAATTACGGTAAGTTTATTTCTATATCATCTAAGAGTTTTTTTAAAATCTGAAGATTTTCAACCTTGGGTATTTAGCAAATTTTTAATATTATCATCTCTAATAGCAAGTTTTCTGGGCGTTCGAGTTATTTAATCGGCTGTTTAATCTTAACTAATTATTTAAATAATAAGTGCTTGCATGATATACTCCTTAATAAATATATTGTCTGGTGGAATTTAAAAGAAATAAATATTAATTGTTAAATTATCCTAATCTGAAAATTCATTTACATAAGTCTGCCAAAATTGATAATGCTTTCTTTGTATATTTAGTAAAATTTTTTAAGAAAAAACAACACACATGTTGAAAGAATATCTTAACAACTTGTGGCAAGAAATTATTTTGACTTTCGAATTTTCTCTGTTATTTTATCAATTATTATATATAAATAGTAGATATTGTTTATTAAATTATGATAGTGATTATTTTAGATAATTTATATAAAGAATTCAACCTGATTATAATTGAAGTAAGATTGTTGTTCGTATTAAAACGTGTATGATGAAAACAGGCAAGAAACACAAAGTAAAACTTTAAATTTTTAAAAATATAATCCCACATTCAGTTTTTCTCCAGCTGTAGTAGATTAAGCAAGATATTTTTCACAGAAACATATTGCACAGGTAATCTGCGTAAAGTAAATATAGATTTATAGTAAATTGCTTTTAAACATATTAGGATATAAAATGAATTTTATGCTAGCATTTTCCCTGCTGGAAATAAAAAAAATTCTATGTAATTTCTCCCTCAGACTTCAAATGATGAAAAAATAAAATGCATACTTTTTTAAAATCTCATGTTCTTTCTATTAAAGTAAATAATAAATTTACACACACACACAAATGATATAAAACTCCGTATTTATAATGGCTTTTTTGTTTGCATGAAATTGATTTCGTTTCCATGTTGAGTTAGTCAGTAAATATTTAAGTAGATTTAATAGAAAAAGTAAAACAATTGAATAAACTGTTACAACTCTTACATTCATTCATATATATATTTGAACTAAGCCGGTATTTTACGAGTTGTTTTCTTTATGGGAAAGGAATCGGAAACTATTTTTCTGTTATAAACCAAAGAGGAGAAACCCATCCTCCATTCTGATTAAACATAACGAAGAATCTTAGACAGCAGAAACATTATTTATTTTATTCTCGTAGCTTTACTTTTCCCCACAATTATAAATTTTTTCTCATCTACGAGGCTTTCAGCTTTCAAAAGAAAGGAGTAGTTTGTGCTTTAGCATTTTAGATAGAAACTTTTTTTGTGATCTCTCTACCTGAATCCAATTATTAATTTTTTGGTACTTCTATGAAATCATGCTAGGAAGTACTGTATTACATTTCCAACTTTTGTTAAGCAGGATCAGAATCCTCCAATTCTCTTTGAACAAAACGATTATCTTTACCTCTTTTCTCATTTTTAAGAAGTTTAATTGGCGTTTCAATATATTTTTTTCCTTTTTAAGGCAAGGTCTCCTGTTGTATTCTTCAAATATTTTTGCATAAATTCCACGTGGAAGAAAATTTCTATATTTTTCCATTTAAATCTCAATTTTTTTTATAATTTTTTTACTTTTAAATAATAACACAGAATAACAGTTGTTTAATTCACTTTCTGTTATAAACTTTATTGTCTGTGTCATAATATACAAAATATTCTTCATTATTATCTTAACCTCAAAGATTTCATCGAAGGAAATTTCACTAGCTACACAGCTTGTGAATAACATGATGACAGAAATTTTATTATTGGTGCTACTTAGAAGTTATTAAATTAGCCAGTATTATCAATTAAATCTTCAAGGAAATTAAGGATTTTAGATCAGGAACTTTTAAACATTTAATCGATTTCAAAATCAGCTAGAACATACAGTACGATTCTTTCTTGAAGCACATATAGAATGTAAATAATTTATTTTAAATAAAATTTGCGGTTTAATAAGTATTAATATCAACTCACCGTATTTAAGAGTTTTAGGGAAATCAACCTCTCTAATGAGGATGTTACATGGATTTATTAACTGCATACGTATTTTGGCATTCAATAAACTACATTGCTTCTGCTACTGATGTGAGTATGACGATGTTGAACGTAGTGGCGTAGCGATAGTAAGTGGCTCCCGGGTAATAAAATAATTTTTTCGCTCCCCACCGTTTTCATCAATGATTTAGATTCTATAAACGACGCATTAAGCATGGTATGTTTCTGCTTCGTCAATGTATTTCACTTTAAAAAGTGACATATAAATATCAACGTTTTGTGACCATGGTCTGTGGTGTAGCATGGATATTGGATAAGTGGCGCCCGGAAAATATTATAATTATTTTTTATCCCATTTATCATAAATGGCTTAACAAGCGAAAATGGAACCACAGGCATGATATTATTTTTACATCCTCTTATTATATTTTCTTTTACCCTTTGCTGACAGGTACGGCGTTCAGAGTGCGCCAGTGGGTATTTATCATAAGCTGAATAAAAACTATCGAAGGTAGACAGCTCGCCACCCGCCTAACCTGGTATTAGCATTCCTCCTACCTGATCCGATAATTTCCACTGACAATGAATAAGTCACTTTGGTCTGATCGGACTTGAAAGTGCTTGAAACGCTCTCCATAACCCAACCTGGCTATCATGAAACGGCGGAAAATTATCCCTACAGAGCAATATTCGGCTATTTTTGAAGAATTAAGCAAGAAAATAGCAGCTGAGGACGAATCTGATGCATTATATCTCGATGCAGAAGTGACTGAGTTGAGTACAGAGACCTAAAAACTGATTCCGAGATTGACTTGGAGAACAATCCAGTTCATGAAGAATATAGAGACTCAAACTCGATCGCAAATGTTTGTATTATCCATCGTTTCAACCTCTAATCTTATTAAACAATAAAAAATAAAGTTATGTTTAATCAAATAAGCATAATGGCGGAAGAAACGAGATGGCGCATAAAGTGCGCCACCTGATCTCAGTGTTCTAAAAAGTTACTTGTCCGCAAAGGATTAAAAACTCATGGCGTAAACGCAGTAGGTATTGACTCCATGGCGCGACTAAAGCTGGAGAATGGGGCATTTATACCCCCTTGCCCCCTGGTCGCTACGCTACTGGCTTAATGGCTCCAATAGATCCAGCTTCAAATGATTTTTGCGTTCTTATTTTTTTGTAGATTTTCAAAAGAAATCAAATAAAATCTGTATTGATTAAATATAAAATTGTTTACATTATTCCTATCCATTCGTATGTTGATTGATAAAATAATATGCCGTTTACCATAAAGTTAGAGAAGATTTGCATGCTCATCGCTCAAAACATTTATGGTATATTTAAAAAATGGCTGTCTTGCAAAACTCGTTCTAGTGTAGGTGAGCTTAGAACGCAAGGCAAAATCAAATCCCAAATTGCAAAATCAATAAAGGAGATGCGGATTCATACGAACGAGATAAAATATCTTTATACCATTTTTTGAGATATTTTTTTTATCGAGCTGTGATCTGTTGATGAGAAGTTTCATTTTCAGTGCAGTTTATTGAATTCCAAATCTATCTAATCTATTAAAATATAAAAAGAAAAATCTTATATCATATTTCAACCTGTATAAGATTTGTTCTCGTGAGATTCAAAATATGTTTTTTCTCAATTTTTTCATTTACTGCAGAATGAACACTACAGTGATGTTAATATAAATAGTCCATTTTGAGAAATTTGTATCTAACCAATGTATAATGTTTTGTACATTAAGCATGTACACGTTATTTATATGTATAAAATTCGGTTAAAGTTTTGAGTCTGTAAAGCAATCTGGAAAAGAAAACTGTTGTTTAATTTTTGGTTCAAAATATTTTTTGAAAAAGGATACTTTATTGAAATTTTTCTGTTTATCCATAATCTGTTCCTATCTCTGATTTCATTCGCAAATTTTTTAATTAATATATTCCCATATAAATATATAGTCAAAAAACTATTTTGTTATTTGTTAGAATTATTGTAGAAAATTAATTATCATATATAAAATTGAGAATAATTTTACTATTTAAACATGCTATTTTTCTAAGGTTGTATTTATATTACATTGCACCACCTGCATCCCAGTGTTTAGAGCCATTTGGCTATCTAAGGTTGTATTAGAAATGGCAATATATTTTTATGAATAAATTCTACAAATTATGTTTTAATTTTATGATATTAGTGCTGCAAATTCTAAAAACTGGCACTAAAGAATTAAATTTCCGTTTGGGTTCAGGTATTACCATTTTTCACATCTCCCCAAAATGTCGGAGAAAAACTGATAAACTTTGTTAACTTCTTTTCTTATCCAAATTTCAATTTATATAAATAAATACAAAAGAAATCTATAGCAATTATGCATGTGTCAGTTACGTATATAAAGTTAAGCTAACAACATAATAAATAAAAAATAAGAAATCCTCATTTTTACACTAATCGTACAATTAATAAAAGCAGAACAAAGAATATAATATCAATATTTTATTTATTATTTGAAGTAAATACAAGCTATTTTCACTATAAATTTGCTTATTTAAAATACTTTTAGTAAAATTAGAACTCAGATTTGCCAAGTTAAGTACCAAATAATCATTAAATATCTATGTACTAAAGCATAAAACTTGAATGAAATGGTGCAGAATTTTCAATATTATTCAGAATAAAACAGACAAGAAATTAAGGTAAAGAACATAAAATTTTGATATTATTGGATTTGAATCTATTATTTAAGTGTTGGTCGAGACACACTGGTATATTTGTTTATATAGTTGAATTGAGTTGTTGGAGTGTTTGGAAATCTATTAATTTCTCTGCAAGAAAAGTTTAATTCTTAAAAAAACTGAAATAATTCCATGGCTAAATTTTGATCAAATCGTTAAAAAATTACAATCGTAAAAATAATTTATCCATAAACTGAGAAACTTAAGATTAAAATTGCTTAACCTACTTTCTTAGCTACCAAAGTTTAAGCACTTGCTCTATTTTAACATTCACATTTGTAGACAAAGTCTATTCGCAAATAAAATGCATTTTTCGGAGTTTAGATTATATGCCAACTTCCAATATACAAATAATTTCCAAGGTTATACTTTACTTTTAATAAATTGGTACTTATTTTCCCTAAGTAATATGCTGAAAAGCGTAATTATGTGAGTTTAGGAACTATTTTTAAGGTACACTTATTCTAATACATTGATAGTACTCGCAGTTCCCATACTTGTTATTGAAATTCTTTATGAAATGGTTGCTAACAATTTTTACTTGAAAGGAAATGGAAATTAATTTCATTTTAATGTTTCACTCTTTTCTTTCTCTTAATTCTTCTCCCCCAGGCCTGGAGACCACATTGATTTGGTTACAGAGCTTAGATTTATGGGATGCGTGGGAGGCGGGACCGATTTCCGTTTGTTTCATTTTAAATTGACGTAAGGAATCAAACGTATTCAGTCAGAATACGCATCATGCATCCATTCCACAACATGTGGAATGGCTGTTTGGAGGTTGCAATCCCCGTCATCTTCTTGCATTAGGTTAATCCGTAACATATTTAGTGTAACTTTGAAACGGTCCGTTAACTAAATTATTACGCAAAAGTTATTTTCTTTAAAGAAATTTTTTGTCGCAGAATTTGTATGTTAAACATTTTTAAAGCGAGAAATTGTGGTATTTATTTAACGTTAGGTTTGGATTATATTTCAATGTAATATTGCATCTTCATGTAAAAAATTCAAACAGCTTTTAATGCTTTGAAAGACTTCTAACGCAATTTTAAGTGAAAAAATTATTAATAGTAATCATTCATCTTATTTCTGTCATATTTTCAAGCTACTTAGTAACCATTTAATTTTAAGAATTTATACATATTCTCAATCTTTGCATTATAATTGAACTAAATACATCGATATATTTCAATACATTATTCAACAAGATATATATTAACAAATAATTTAAATGAATTTACTTTTAAATCGAGATTTACAAAAGAAAGCATCGTTCTTGAATTTTTTCATAAAATTCATGGTGCATTTTTCGTAGCAACAATCTGTCAGACAACTCTCTTCATCTATCTGACGTTAAATTTACAGTATGATCTACTGACTGATAACTTACAAGAATTAATACCCGTAATTACCTATTATAGCATATACTTCTAGTTCATCTATAGAAGACACGTAATTATATTGATATTTAGATGGCCTTAATCAGTTGCCAACGTGACAAATTCTATGTTCATATCGACACATATCCCACTGTTATGTTCTAAGAAATAGAATTGTTTCAACGAGAAACACATTTGAGATCACAATTGGAATAGTATGCAACGATTCTTGCCGCAATAAACTAGGCTTACTTCTTCCTTCTGTTCCCACATACTTGATAGGATAAGGTTAAGGATGGCGATCATGGGGTATTATCCAACTAAAGTATGAAGATTATGATTCGTAAGTAATCCAGTGCGGCTGATTTACCTTGAAACCATTTAATAGATAGTTCCAAAAGCAATCAGATAATCAGTTTGACCGTCTTTCTTCGGGCAATTCTGAACTATTTCACCCACTTTGGTGTGTCACGCTATTAAGGCGATTTATGTAAACAACTGTTTGCCTTTTTTCGGAGACAGTTGGATTCACTATTATATGTTGCGTAGAAACAGAGATTAAAACATTTTATAATTGTAGAGAAATTAAAACACACACACACGCACGCACACACAAATGCAATTAGGTTTAATCAAATAAATACTTAATCGAAGAAGTAATAATTCAGATGAAGTAAACTTTAGGAAAAGGACACTAAACGATGAACAAAAATTCTAAAAAAGATTTATGACATTTTCCAAAACAAAATGATTAGTCAGAATAATTGTAACACTTCGCAATTAATTAATACTCAGGCAATAGAAATAGAGGTTGTCGAGGAAGCGGAATAAATAAAAGAAACAATAATATGAGTAATTTGGCTGAAGAGGATTTAAAGAAACTGTTTCTTAAAGATCTACAGAAATTGGAGGAATATTTCAAGATAAACTTCAATTATAAGCCTGTAAAAAAATCATATTTTTTCCATTAAAGAAAAATATTGTGATATCTTTAAAAAATCAATAGATAAACACTGTACTAAAAATCAGCATTTCCTTATTCTCATTAATGATATTTATAAAGCTAGAATTCAGAGGATTGTTAAAAATAAAAAAGCTAAAGAAGATATTTTATATATGACAATAGACTTTAAACATCCTATTTTTGACGCTTTTAATTTCAATCGAATTTTTGAAGAAACACTTAGTTCGCTCCCCCTGAAAACCTTCAAACTTGGCAAATCCTTCAAATATGACATTCCTCTTGGTCGTAGGGTTTTTAATTATAATTTCTTTTGTAAAAACATTGATAGCAATCGAAAATCTGCTCATTGTCTCTGCAATGAGGAGGAATTTAGGAGTTTCGTGGATCCCCACCATAAACACATTATTGCAGGTAATTTAAATTTAATTCAAGATATTGAATTACGAACACTTTTGGAAAAAGGTACTAAATTTCGTCCCATTTTTAGAATAAAAAACAACAGATATTAAAAAGCTTTCTTAAAAATATCGATTGTCTTTGTTTAAAAATTTCAAACAATTTCGATATTCCTATTTGTTTCTTCATAAACTGGAAATGACGTTATTTTTTCAAATTTAAAGATTTATCAATAAGAATTTCTATAATTACTATAAAAATAACAGTTACTATTCCTTGAAAACATTAAAAGAAAAAAATCAAAGAACTACAAAACTTTTCATTCTTACTCCAATCGATAAAGCCTCAGGCAATTTCTCTATTATTTATAAAATTTTCTATCTTGAACTCTTGGATAAGGAACTAAAAACCTCTGAAACATTCAAATGATATAAATCCAATAGTACCATTGCACAGAAAAAAATCAGTGCTTTAAATAAAAGAATTCATTGCATAAACAATAATATGACCTTTTCATATATTACAATATATCCAAAATTCCACAAACAACCTATCAAGTTCAGATTTATCACTTGCGGAACAAATACCTACATGAAAAAAGCCGGAGTATCATTCTCTAAGAACTTAAATATTATTCTAAGTTTCATAGAAAAAGAAAATTTTACTTGGATAATTAAAAATAATAAAAAAGTGATTGATTTTACAAAAAACAATGAAATAACTTACATCGAGACATATGACTTTCAGGACCATCCCAAATTAATAAATTATAAGAGGTTTTAATGCATTACTATTATGACTGGAAAAACTTGTTAGAATGCACAGAAGCGTATTGGTTACACATAATTAGTTTATGCATATTCAATAATTTCACCTCGAATGGCGAAAATATTTTCTTACAGATTAAAGGAATTCCACAGGGGTCAAGTAAATGAGTTTACTTAGCTCTATGGATTAGTTTGGACTGAGATATGGTAATAATTGTTGAATATATAAGTTTTACTGAATGGGTTTCATTTGAATACTGTATCTATGCATTCATGAAAAATAATTTCAACCCTCATGTCTATTCATCCGTGAATACATATAAATGATGAACGCCATTTATTCAATCAATATATCACGCCCAATTATATCTTGATCTGCAGAAACTTTTTCATTTTATTGAGGTTACATCTGATTATTTCTCTCATACAATGGTGTAAGCCTTCTTTATTAAGTTAATAAGATAGTAACTTTGAAAGAATGACCTAATTTCCTTAATAAATGGACTATTTGACATGAAAACCATACTAGAAATATAGGAAGGAGTATTGCAATTCATTTCGGTGCGACGAATAAGATTACCTTAGGCTTGGAATAAATATGATACTTTTAAGTAAAGAATCATTACAGGCAAGAGAAAATCAACCAATATATGTTCTCACATTTTTATACTATTCTCTAATTAACCTTATAATTTTTTGTAAGGAAAGCACGGATCCCAGTGAATATAACTTCGTCTTTCATTACATTTGAATTAAGCGAATTGCAGAATTGATTATGAAAAGAATAAAATATGCTTATTTTAACTAAATGGTTTGTTATATCTTTTAATAAACTTTATATAATTTATTGATTAACTATTTCGCATTAAAATAGTGATTCCAAATAAATAATATAATAAACGCAAACTATTTCATAAGAAACCTAAACGTTTTCCTCTATTCTAATTCTTTGAATCATGGAATTGAACTTTGTTTTCATCAATATTATAAGGTTTATATATGCTAATATTTTCAATTACAGACTGAATGAAAAATAATTAAGCAGTACATTTTTGTCCACTATAATAATTTAAGGGCTTTTTCCTTATAAATTATGTTTTTCCCAATATTTCAATACAGAATCAAATTAAGATAAAATTCCCGAGCCTGCATTCAGTTTTTGGCCTTCAACCATGCCTCTAAGTACTCTTTTTTAATAAAAAATGCTGATGGAAAGTTAAAATATATTCAATAAAAAAGAGTTTTTAATGTTTTGATCGTCAAAAAACAAATATTTTCATTTTTAAGGTGTAACTCACAATGCACTGAAGTTGCATGAAAAAACAGAAAATGAATTAAAAATCCAATTTAATTACAAGTTTTTTTAATTATACGAGCTTAAAAGAAGTAATCATGAATTTTTCATGAAGTAACGAGATTATGAGATGCCAAGAAAAAACGCTCTTCTAAAAGAGTTATGTAGGTTTTTTTCTGCTCTTTAGTAAAGTATTTTTAAATCCTTCATCATCATTTTTAATTAAGAGAACTTTTGGAAATTTAAAGTTTGTTTGTGTGTGTTTTTTTCCGTCATTCCTCATCCGTCAAGTTTTTAGATGAGATTCCTCAAAATCAGTGTGTGTTATGAAGGTTCTTGCTTTTAAATCTTCAAATATAAAACACCAGAAGGGGAAATAATAACTTCTTTTACTTTACATGATTTTGCGATTTTGCATTAAAATCATTACAGACATGTCTGATACACGAACTCTTTTTCATGCGAATTATCTCTCATTATAAATCAAAAGAAGCACGTGCATTCCCACAACGTATATCTCTCTGTATATTAATGACGCAGCTTTTCAAATTCTTATCTCTCGAGTTTAACCCTCTAAGCGGTTAGTAATTTTGATCTAATAGCTTTAAAAATCTTAAAATCCTATCCTTTGAAGTGAATAATTAAATTTTTATTGCAATTAAGAATATTTTATACGTGGTCGTTTAAGAAATTGTACACATAAACATGAATTATCCCCTTTTGAACTTAGCATTAAGAACGAAAAAATATGGCTCAAACGTTTAGAGAGTTAAATTTTTAAAAATGTATCTTGTTATATATTATTTCATAATTGCTGAATCAAGAAGTTACTGACGTTGCATATTAGATATTACTTACAAATATCTCACATATATGTATTAAGGCGATCATGGACCTTCAAAATCATTTTTTTAAACTTCCAACTAATCAATTTGAAATTTTGAATGCATTAATAAGATCAGTATATAAGAAAACACACAAAATGTCACTGCAATATATTTATTTGTTTCTCAGTTATGGGTATAAACGTAATTTTTAATAACAATTAAAGGCCTTTATGATAAATGTTCCAGGCGCTCCAAAATTACTCGGAATCACTTTAATTCTCTATTAGTTACACTAAACCTTTTCAAACAATAATTGGGGTTAATTTATATGTTTCAGAAAAGAATTTCAATATGAATTCTTATAATAAATCGATACTATTGATTTTGGGAAAAAATTACCCCTATTTGATAAAGAAGAAAATATTTACAGTTTAATAGCAAAATAATTTCTATATGAATGCCAAAACTTCTTCATACACGTTTCTATACATATACAAAATAACAGGAAATTTGAACAAAATTTGAAGCGCTTGTATTTTATCATTAAGGCCATTAATTGTTATTAAAAATGACATATATAGCCATAATTCAGAAATAAATAAATATATAGGAGTGATATTCTATGTGTTGTCTTATATATTTCTCCTTTAATACCTGCAAAATTAGTTGGATTAGTACCACTGATTAGTTGGAATTTTAAAAAATGATTTTGAAAGCCCATGGTCGCCTTCAAGAGTTGTTTTCTACAGAGCAACCGATGCAGGACCTCTTTGATGTGGAGTGGAAGTTTGAGAGTGAACTGTAAGATTACTTTCCGCTAACACATTTCCATTGCAAGCTACACACATTTCCTGATTTCTCTCTGAGCTAGCACATACAGAACTTTTTATCTTTTACGGGGTATATATTTATTCTAAATTTAAATAAATACCTCGAAGACATTACAATTTACTAATTATATTCAAACGATTTTTCTCATTTTTTACCTTACATTTACATGTCAAAGAAATACATTAAACAAATTGATATCTGGTTGGCTGCTTGCATTAACCATCTGATTCCTAAGGCCATTGGAACAGAGACACCTCAAAATATGGGAACGTACGAGCTCCTCTATAAAAGATAAGGGAAATTCACTTTCCCCCCTCAAAAACCACAATGACAGCTGGCATTGTCCGAATTTTAAGAAAACTCCCCTCTTCCCCAAACACATCTGGGCGAGCCACTCTGACGAAGAAAGCAAGAGCCGCGGGTCTGAAATCAATTACGAAAGGGGAGTGGAAATTTCAGAGTGACATTCGGACGGTTATCGTCTTTTGCTTGAAGGGACGTATGGGACGGTCCCGTATCGATAGAGTTAACTTAGAGCAAGGAATGTGAAGAATTCTATCAAAGAAGGATAAGAGAAGCTTGAAATAATTCTTTTGACCTCATACGTTAAAATAAACTTGATTTTTGAATGGTATAAAGAAAAATAGTGAATTTATGGGCACTGTGAGAACTGAAAAAAATCATGCACAAATTAGATCTGTATGGTCATAAGCAAAATTTAAACACTTTTTATATGCTTGAAAGTGACACATGTATTAAAGGTTGAGTACAACTGCACTATATGCATTTAAGCCATCTAAATAACACGTTGTTATTATGTTCTGTTTCAAAGAACTGTATAATGGACGCAGGACTTTCATTGTTTCGTAAATTGCTTGTGTAAGAAACCAGTTCGCGCTAACAATGTAGTTAAGAGTCGATTATGGAACATAGCAAGAGACAATTTACGAGAAAAAATTATAATGATTTATCTTTCAGTCGAGACTACACCCATTTTCTTATTTGTCACATAAACCGAAGTTTCAGGATGAAAATCTTTCGATGTCACATTCCTATTTTATTTTTAATACTGCAGGGATAAAAACAGACACTTAATATAAAATTGATGCTAATTTAATTAAAGTAGGAAAATTCCTTTAAAATTCGACGTACACGTCTGCTATTTAGTAATTGATTGTTATTGTAATTATTCATTAATTATTTTTCATATTATGAAATAAAAGTTTAATAAAAAATGTTGGATAATAAAGTGACGGATAAGTGATGCTTTAAGTGATGGATATGAAAGTAGAGAAAGAATGTTTATCTATTTAAAATTAATAATGTTCAAAGTAACATAGATGCTGAAATATAACATTTATGTAGATTAAATTTAGATTTTTTTCCCTTAATTAAATTCTTCAGAGTGGATTTATATAGTTTTATTATGTAGGTTTTTTCAAAGTAAATGTCACAAGTAGATTTTCTCGAAGTGATAAAATCAAAAAAATATTTCATGTAATAAAAAAATCTATAAAGAATGTAATAATAAATATATTACATTATTAAACCCAATATTAAATATTCTAACAATACCTCTTAAAAAGAAGGCCTTTAGAAACAAACAACTTTATTATTTGTTCAAATAGACTTTATCTGTTTAAAAAACAATTGCAGCACTCATTTTAGCAACAGTTAACACTTCTCAGAAGCGTATTCTTAATGGGAAATTTAAGAAACTGTTCTGCTTGAAGAGTGCTGATGAAGAGTTTTGGACACTGTATACCTTTTAATCCGTATCCAAGACCAGCTTAAGCTCTCATACTTGTTAATAAAAGAGTGATTAGTTTACTCTTTACTTTTAGAACAAAATGCATATCAACGCAAGATGGCTGACTGTAGATCTAAGTATTAAATCCTCTGTTGTGTAAGGAGTGAGTTTATATAGGTTCTGCGCAATGTTTCACTTCTGAGTGCCTATTCATGGTGGATGCATTTCTCTCAAACTGACTCTCCTTTCCTTTTTTTCCCTCTGATTTCGCACTTGGTTTTCCTGTTCAATTACAAACCACCCTTACTCTTTATTGAAATATATTACCTCTGCTTCAAATGCCTCTTTTGGAATTTTCGTGTTGGTACACAGTACTCAAAATCTTTGGAATTCATGAGCTATTTCCATTGCATTCTTAGGAATTCAAGAACTTTATATTTTGAAATTCTTAAAATTTTTGTTTAGTCCGCTCTATCAAAAACGATGCATCAAGCTATATATATAATAAAAGTAAAAATGCATTAAGAACTTCTAGAAAATGAAATAATGACGTGCCATACGATCGCAGTTTAAATGAGCAAGAGTTCGATTATTCTGGAAGTAATTTCTAGATATTAGTAAACAGATGCTTACATTCAGTTAAATGCTTGGAAAGCCAAAAGAGATGGATATTATTACATGACCATTATCAAAATTCTGATATTACAGCTTTATTTCAGGCATCAATTAGAAATTCTAATGTCATCATACTCCATTCAGAAATTCTATTGTAATTTGCAAACAAATACAAGGTAAACTGATATGATGAACAGCATTGTTATGTGTCTGGAAATAACATTTCACTTCATAACATACTTATTATAAATGAATTTTTTACTTTTTCTGGGCTCACAGAATTAGTTTAAAAGGCCTCCATGTAATTGTTATAGAAATTCAGACCATGGCTAAATATATTATTTTGGCGCAAATTAAATCGGTAATATTATACAGTAATGTGTAAAATATTCAAAAATGAAGCATGAGGCAAAAAGAGGATAAATATTCTGAGACGTTTTGAAAAAAAAATTCAAAATTTTTTTACACTTCAATATTTTATAATTAAATATTTCGATTAATTACCCATTTTTAACTGTTAAAATATTTGGAAATAAGCATATTTAGCTTGTGCTTCATTTTATATGTTTTAATAATACAAAATATTCTTTATAACTTTCATACTTCAAAAAATAAGAAATATTGTCAAGCTAATTCGTTTGGTAAAGTTCGTAATACGGTTTCGTTTGTTATAAGTCATAATCAAAAATATATTTACAAACGATTATACAAATACCTGATTTTTTATACATATCTTTATAAATCTGCATTCAGATGTTTCAACGAAATTACACCAAATGTTTAAACTATCTAAATTTTCCTGAAAGAGTCTCCCCTAATTGCCATTTCCTTTTCAATAAAATAAGTCAAAATCTTATCACTGTGAACATCAAATGAAAGCAAAAAAATATAATGCAATGCATTTCTTTAAGATTGTCGAAGAAAAATCTCAAAGACACGAGAAGATTTTAAACTTTATATTCCTGCAGGCAAATCTTTTTCAGCAAAATTTTTGAAAGGTTTATCATTCTTTAAAAGCGAATTGTACTGAAACATTTCTTTTTAAAATATACATCACTCACCAATGCGAACAGTTTGTCAAGAGCAAAAATTTCGCAAATAGGATTTGGATTTGAGACGTGTTTTCAGCACACACTTTTGAAAGGTTTCAATATTCTAAAAGACTTGGGAAGAAATCTGATCTTCTTTTGAAGGAAAAATCTATGCCTGCGTCTTTGAAAATTGAGGAGTATTGATGTTTCAATTTTTTTCACACTTGGGCTGATTTCAATTTATATCTCATCTTGTTAAAGATAGATTTCTTTTAATATCTTTTTTTCTAAAGTAAAATTTAAATAAAAGTAAAGTAAGTAATTTTTGGAAATGGGAATTCTTGTTTCATTCATTCTAATAAAAAGGGCACCAATTTGGTATAACATAGGTACCAAGGAACTTGAATTTAATTGCCACCAAATAATTGAAATCTTGATAAAAATGTTA
>BGPR01000524.1:495405-534683 GCA_013235015.1 Araneus ventricosus
ATTGTTCATAATTCACGATTAAAGTAGCAACTTTATATGTGGCAGTTATTCAGAGCATAAAAATACTACTCTCGAAATAAAACACGTCTGCTCATTTATTTTATAATATGCATATTTAGGCTTTATAGTAGATCCAAACTGGAAAGAGATCCTGACAACTGATTCAAAAATTATTTTATTATAATATGCTATAACCCATGAGATGATGCTGTATCTTGCTATTGAAAATGTAATTTTTTTTCTGCTTTATAAAATTTATTACAAAATGCTGTAAAGTCAAGATATTATTTTTTGAGATTCACATTTCGTATTGATTTTGCAGTCTTCAACATTATGTACCTACGGAACATTAAGTTTTATAGACTACTACATAATTTTCCTGAAGAGTTCTCTGCATTGAATTTGCGAATAAAATAGCATAAGTACTCAAGACTCAAATTTTGTTTCGTAAATCTTTAGCATTTCATGACTTGCATTTAAAAATATCTTCTAAAAAATGTTATTCATAGATTATTACATATTTTTTCCCGAAAAAATATCTTCTTTGTTTTTGTAAATAAATAAATAATATTGGTATAGAAAGCGTAGGTCATCATTATACTGAATAAATAAAATTATCGCTTCTTTGATGGTGTGAGAATTGAAACAATGATAAGCTTATGTTTTTTCATAAATTTTACAGTGAAAAATATTTCTTAGATACTTTCAGAATAATATTTTAAAACTACTGCAATAATTAGATTAACTTAAAGTTATTCATTTACCAGATTAGGTAAAAATACATTTTCGTGTAATTAAGAATTCGAAACGGATATACAACTCAAAAACTCTAAGGATTCAAAAATCTAGAAAGCATTTTTCACACAGTTCACATTGCATTAGGGGAAATATGTCTCCGATATCTGCTTAAAATATTTATGGGCATTCAGCCTAATAAATGGCAATAAATATATACGGAACATAAGAAATTACTATGCATCAATTTAATGAAAATTATTCTTAAATATCTATAATTTTAATCATACTAGCATTTTACTTAATTCTACAATAAGAATTTTAATTGGATGTATTAAGATTTTTTTGGATTGAGTTGGAGTCTAGATGAAATTTTGCAATTACAAATATATATTACGGTTAATGTGGGTACCCGGTTATTTTATATAATTACCGTATTTTTTGCCGGTCACTAAATATAATCACCGCGGTAATTATACATAATAACCGACCAGGTATATAATAACCTATTATCCACATTGACAGTAAACACGCACACGCACACACACACACACACACAGCATGGTCCCTACCATCCCTATTAGCACAAGATATTCTACGATATCTTGACGATGTTCTACGATATTCTGAATGCCGCACATCAACGTAAAGATATCGTATGAATATTGTAGGGTATCTTGTGCTAATAGGGATACCTCAAAAGATTTAGACTCTCTCACAACGACTTCTGCACATGCGGAGGTATTGGAACAGCACTCCACTGTGCCACAGAGTGCATTCTCGCAATCTCTTGGCATTTAATAAAACCGGCACCAATTCCAATACAAGAATGGCTTAGGAGAGTTGCGTCCAAAAACCTCTCCAGGCATAAAATCCATAAAATAATAAAATTCATCCTCCAATACAGTTCCCTCTTTGAAAAAATTTAAATCCTTATGTTCTCTCTAAAAGATGATGGATCATCATAATGGAAGATCATCAATAACCTCAAAAACCCAAAAGCATGTTCTCATGAAAATCATATAGTTTGATAATTTTCAATATCCTTAGAAATGTAGAACTTTTTTTGGTGCGTATTTTACTCAGACCTTTAGAACTGTGTTCTCAACAGTTGTTTGCATTTTTGATGCACGCGGACTTTAGACAGACGGCTAAGAACTAAATAGCTTTTATTATAGTTATTTCATTTTTATCATTGAATAACAAAGATTTAAAGACGCGCATGAGTTCTTTCCTTTCATGTATACATGTTGTTTTTGTGCATTTTATATGTGATCAACTATTGTTTTGTATTTTGAATTTTTTTCCTTTCTCTCTTATTATTTTGTTCAATTGTTGTTAGTATTATCAAAAATATAATGAACTTTCTTCCAATTTTTTTGTTGTTTTAAAAATTGTTATTTATCTTCTGTTTGTAAAAATTATTGCTCTGTTTTAGTGTTAATACCGTTCAGAGTTTATTTACTTTTGTGTTTGCAGTGTTTGTTTGCTTATTTTTTTATTGTACATGAAAATGTATTCTTTTCATCTGTGTATCCTCGGCACTTTAATTAACAGTTCTGTAATTTTTTGTGATCCTTAATAAAGGTGACGTTTTCTCATACCCATTAAATTGTTCAGTATCCCTAACGGTTACAGTCACGGGGGGATGAGGGCGGTATTCTATATATATGTATGACTCTGGTTTATTAAGTTCATGATGTTTAGGTTTTACACTAGTCTTTAAAAAGTACCTGAATAGTCTGTGGTATATCAAATCAAAACAAATCAATGGCAATATCGAAACAATTTCCCAAATTATTTTACACTTGCAAATGTTTTAAATATAACACATTCGGAAACACTTTATTACAATATGAAAGAATGATAATCTTCGAATGCCAACTGTTCAAGAAAATAAATCTCCCTCTTGGAATATCACAAATTTTTTCAACGAAATATTGCTTCCGAACAGAACTGAATATTACATTCTCGTTGCACGAGGGGGAGAGAATGAAAACTTTCAATAAATCCGAAGTTAATACCTTATTAATAAGCTTTTTGTTTCAGATTCAACAAATGCCCTCCCTAGTGAAGATTTGTTTTTCCTAGTTACAAATAAATTTATGAGAATGGAACTTCAGCGAAGTATAGCGTAAATCATTTAGTTTCGCCTCTAGGGTATTTCACAGACGAGGGAATGTTAAACAACACAGAGATTTAAAATTTATTTAGTGTACTCGGATCTTTTTACTTTCCGTTGATTTAGATGTTTTCGACTGTGTTTCTTTTCCTTGAAGGCAGGTGAGAAAACGTATTATGAGAAACATAAACTCAAAGTTTAAATTTTGTATCAAGTGTTTTGTTTGTTTTATGAACATTAATTTAGTAAAAGGTAGAAAAAAAAGAAGAAAAGTAATAATATTTGATTTTGTCAGCTCAGTAAAAATGTTCTGCTTAGTTTATTCGAAAACTTTTACTCAAGATAATTCGTTTTTATCAATGTTATTAATGACCTCTAAATGATGATGTTTCTCGAGAGAGTAAACTGTACAGTTAATATAAAGCTATTATATCTAGTGGAGAACACTGATGAGCAGTGCCAAAAAATTTCGTAAAGTTTGATGTTACCTTCTCAATGAAAATCATTAAAAATTTACATCTTTACTGCAGATAGCTTATTTTGATCAAAGTTAATGATTAGTGAGGAATCTATAAATTTATTAAAAATATCTTTTCATGCAAATACCTATAACTGCACTACTATTTTAACCCTTTTAGTGCAGAATGACGATATATCATCGTTCTCAACACTTGCGAAAAGTACCAACGACTATATATCGCTGCGTATGCAATAGATCCTTGATATTGGCATCGCGAGAGAACTCGATCTCAAAATAAATTTATAAAATGTTATAAATGGTTTAATTATATATTAGATTTATTAATAATATTCGATTAAAATAGTATATTAAAATTAATAATGTTCCATTAATATAATATATTAATAGTATTCGATTAATATTATATATTAATAATATTCGATTAATATTGTAAGTTAATATTCTATTTTTCTGTTTTTCATAATGTTTTATATTTATGTTATTCGTATGATTTTCAATAAAAATTGAAATACAATTGGCATTCATTTATTTTCACTTTATTTCGTAATATGTTCCTTTTTGAATTTTGTACACATAATTTTTATTTGGTTTCTTATGAGCTTTATCCCAAACCTTAGCAAATTCATTAAAATGGTCCGGCATTCTTCGCATAGGTACGACACTTTCGGTCGGCCTAAAAGGGTTTAATCATACGGAAATTAGATACACGATACTTATCCAAAATATTAAGTTTTCACACGCAGAAAGATTATTACTTATTTCTTGCTTTCTCTGAATCAAGATGAAAGCTCAGAAACATGTATTAAATGCACTCCTCTTTCGCAATCGATATTAATGAGAAATTAGAAAAAAATATATATCTATAATATATTTTCAGTAATCCCTCTGTTCGCTTTTATTTGATAAAATATTTAATAAATAAAAATATAAAATATATAATCTAATATTATTAAGCAAAATTATAGGAATATTCAAGAAATTCTAGGACAGATTAATCCATTATAAATTTATAGAGTTGACTAAATAAATTAGTTTTTCTATTTTATTGGTTCATTAGCTATAAATTAACATTTCGATTAATAAATAAAATAGATTTCATTCAAACAAAGTTTTTAAAGAAATATCTTATACACGAGAACATTATTTATGCTTTATCAGATCATAATTTTTGAAACTTTTTTTACAAGTGATTGCGTTAAGCTAGATAAGTTTATAAATTTTATTTAAGTTCATGATAAGAGATTGTGTTCATAACAAATATTTATGATGGAAAGGTTTCTGTACTTATTTATCTCATTTGGGCTTAAGGAACTTCTGAAAACTGTATCGTGAGTCATATGTGTGCACTGTATATTAAAATGTTCATTAAATACTTGTGAAGTGATTTCTGAGTCAAACAAATCTTCGTATTTGGATATATGCTGACGAAATTATGCCAAAAATTATATTCAAGAGTAAGGTTTTGCTCCAAGGATACTGAAAAAGAGAGATAACCTGCAAATTATGAGCGCGTGAGGTCAAAGTTTGACGCTGGTGGCCATTCAGACTAGCGACAGGGAAGAGGCAACGCGAACTGTTGTCTTTGCTTTTGTCTAAAATAACGTAGGGATATTGTTTTCTGGCTGCTGTTCAGGCAATTTAACAACCATTACATTGTGAGTTATTTATATAAATTCGTGTAAATATGTTGTATAATTTAACTTGGAATATTGGCTTTAGAGTTATTATTCTAAATAGGCAATAGCTCACTTAATATAAAAATGGGAAAATAATCCCGGTCTCCCAAGACCATAGTAATATAGAAAGAAAAAGCGGGAACCTGCATACAAGGGTCTTTCTCTCCAAAAATCTGATAATTGAAAGTTCTTATGCCCTTTGCTCTTACTTTGCAGATTCACGGGGCTCCGGAGGTCGAGCTGACGATATTTCCATGAGTTCCTACGGTAAGGCAAAGGGTAATTCTGTGTACGACTCTCAGCGAGAGCCACTGTATTATCCTCTGCCTTACGCCACCACCCACATCCCGAACCACGTGCAGGACCACCCCTCGTCTGAGTCGCACGAACAGAGCCTGCAGAGGACCCGAGGCGGGGGTCGGATGGTCGAGCACACCTACGACGTGCCGCAGCGAGTCCAGGTAACGAAGGGTCAGTGTGAGTCCTCGTTGTACCACTTCGTCACCTCTCACTCACTTTCTCTTAGAAAAATTCAAAGCTAGCTGAAAACGATTGTGAAAGCTTTTATTTCTTTGAATTCATGTAAAATAGTTAAGACAAGAGGATAAAACTTGAAGTTAAATCGTTGAAAGATATTTCGTAAGGCATCTTATGAATTACAGAGCCTTGCTTCTAAGAAGGCAGATGGGCATGGAGAGTTTACTGATTTTAATACTATTTATTAAAAGCACGCGTGACAAATTTCTGACTTCAGAAAGGATTACAATTCTAATTTCATATTGGAAATTGTAATATGGGATACACATTATACAATTGCGTTAGCTTGAAAATAATTTATCACATTCATATATCAATGTTTTGATGTTTGAAGGGCGTTTAACTGTCAGTTATCGATCATAGATACATGATATTAACTGTTTTTTCACGGGGTTCTTGAAGTGAATGCATTCTCCCATTCATCTAAAGTTGTACTTTTTCACAAGACAATACAGAATTTATATGGATATCCTTATTTATTCTGGACCGGTAGAGGAACCCCATTAACAGAAGAGAAGTTAGATATCTTTTTCGTTCTTTTAACTTTCTTTCAAGATAAAATATGACTAATGCACAGCTGGATGAAAAGGTTAAAAAAAGAGATTCCAACACAGAATGTTTTAGTAAAAACGCGATTGCGTGTTGTAGTTATAACAAAGTTGTTTAAGATAAACAAGAGGGTAGGAGTAAGTCTCGCAACCCTTTAAACAATGGGAATTTTTTAGTTTTTTAAAAATCCAGTTCTACAAAACAATATTTTTTCTTCAAAAATTAAGTCACTCAGATTGCTACTAATTACGACTTCACAAACAAAATACCTCACGTTCTTCACAAACTCACACCTCAAATTCTGAATCACAAGAGCCAGTGTGTTGTTGTCTATGGACCAAATTTCCATTTAAATGCTCTTATTGAGCTGCTATATTTCGGAACATAATGGTACAAGCGAGATCTTCTGAATAGAGAAACAGAAAAATATCAAATAATCAACACAGGAAAATGTTGCAGGTGCATTCAGTGAAAACAATGATACTTTCGTTATTAAAGTAGAGCTCAAAATCTTTTTTAAAAATCTTTTCGTCTGAATTAAACTATTCAAAGAGGAATCGCTTTCATATATGTAATTTTTTACGTCTGAAACAAACAGAAATGAAACGAAATAATAAATTTAGAATTGAATATTTAAATGGTATTTTCACTTTTTATGGATCCGGCATATTAATTTTCCAGTACTTTTAGCTTGGAAGAAAAAGAACAGTATCCTCTATCTTTATTTTCTTGTTTTAACCCTTTATATCTCGACGGTACTTATATCTCTCTAATCACGTTTATATCTTAGTAATAGTTTGTACTCTAGGTATTCACAAGAATCCGAAGAATAATATTTCGACAGGAAACAGTATATGGCAGAGGAAGGCAGAAATTAAGATTTTAAAGTTATCAATTAATTTAATTAAGTTATTTGAATTATTTTTTCTCCTGTAGTCCGTGGTACTCCAATCATAATGATATTTGCTCCACGTCAATCACGCCCATTTTGCAGCCCGATTTAGTGGGAGTTTCCTTGCAAACAAACTTTTATGCAGGCTGTCACTCACTGCATATCTGGATTGTCGAGTTCTTGTTGCTACAGCAAACTCACTTGCAAACTGTGTTGCACTTCCAATTCTTTTAGCAATCTTGCAAAATTACAGTTCTCAGAGTTGCTCGTGGAATGTTTTCGCCCTGACATGATTGTGTGCATGCATCACCAGTTGTCTCCATTTCCAGATTCCTGGCATGACGCTTTTTACTTCTTTTAGATCTTAACACCTGTGATTGTCTGTCCTTCTTTTATTTTCCCAATCTCATATCATTTCTTACAATCCGTCAAGTACCTTCTCAACGATATGTTACACTTTTGACAAGAGGAAATGGCTTACAACTCTCACAGTATCTTGAAATTGCAACCTGAAGCACATATTCGTCCTCCTTTTCTCATTTATCAAAAGAAAAGGCGCAAAAATTTGCATATTTGTGCATATAGAAAGTGAATTTCTTTGAATTACACAATAATGTTGATATTGAGCTACAAATCAAATCCTTTCCACTGCACTTGACTTGACAGAATTAATATAATTTACCGTTTTATTCTTGTTCCTTTATTTTTTTCCCTGCTAGAGTACTAATAAATATACAAAGCCATGAAGCAACTAAAACTGACTTTTTCAATGGAAGTCATGTTTATAGAGAATTTTAGAACAACCTGTTTTCAATCGTTCACACAAATTCTTTCGTTGCTTCTGTCCGTCTGATCAGCTGATCTCACGTCCATAAAATATATTTCTCATTGAAAAAATAAAAGTTTCCTGCCTGTAACAGCGCTACAAGATAGTTAGGGATTAACTAAAAGAATAGATAAATGAAATGGCTTTTTAACCAGTTACATCTATCAGTATTAAACCACCATGATCATCTTTGTTTCAGACTCTTAGTCATGGTTTATGTGTCAGTATGGAGGGCAAGCAAAGAGGAAAAATTTCATATACACAAATTTTATGCCAGGAAATTCGCAACAGAGTTGCTTAGAGGAAGAACCCTTTAACTTGCAGAGCTTCTAAATGCTTATTGCGCCAAAGAATTCAAAAATATATGCGCAATCATTCATTAGTTAGCAGGTCTTACGATCGAGAGGTAAACAAAATTCACATGAAAAAAAATCTCAATTCCTTTATGAAGCATGAAAGTAAAAGTGAAAAATGGCAATAGGAAATCTTTATATTTAACTATGGGCACATGCGTTGTATTTCCATTAGGTATGTATGTATGCTGTTGATATTGAAGATGGGGTTAAGACAGATAGCACTTTATGGCATATAGGCACAGAAACTAATAACACATTGGCTAGTGGGTGGGCTTATGGGAGTAAAAAGCATCATAGTATGGGACAATCCAACCATTGCCGAAAGCTAATGCCTTCGTTCTAGTAAGTAATAATCATCTTTCAGTCCTCAATAGCAAATGAAACACAGCAAATTCAAAATCCTCCCCTTCTTTTCCACTCTTAACTTTATAGGGGTTGATATTACTGGTCTGAGAGAGAGTGAAAACAATAATTTGCTGCGAGATTCCCACCGAGATGTCACTTGCCTAGGTTGAAGAGCAGTCATGAATAGTCGATCGACGGTTATCGGGCCTCAATTTCTAAGGGGTGGATACTATGAAAGAACATTGGTTTTAAAAGTTATCCGTTATTACGAGATAGTGATTACCTACCTATCATATCAATATTATTTATTTCTCTCTTTTACAGTAAAATTGTCATGAGAATTGAAAATCACAACCCCCCCCCCATCACCGTTTCTACCTGTTCAGTGATTGGCCTCTATACGAACTCTATCGAGAAAATTTCACCCTTCCTACAATATATCCAAAGCCGATTCACACGCACAGATAACATGGGGAATGCCTTGCACAATCATACGCACGCACACACAAACACACGACTTGTATTATTCAAACCTGTTTCTACACGTCTTGTAAATCATTAAAGTGAATTTGTATTTACAATTGGTCTCATTTTATTAATTAAAATAGTAATGAGAAATATGTAGATAAATATGATAATAGTATAATGTTAAACGAATTGATCAGTTTTGCATCATGCTAATTTCGTCCAAAGCATCACGCAACAATATTTCCTTCTGAAAACATTTCTGCCTTTATTTATACCTACTGAGGTACCACATATCATTGTGAAAACGTGTATAAATATGCAGATAAAAAATATTTTTAGTCGGGAAGGATGGAAAAGTAAATTCTAATCGATTATTACTGATTTTCTTAATTTTGTTTAATTTTTAAAACTAAATAACGAAACTTCCCCGAAGAGGTATTCAATGTAAGAGCTTAAGTAGCTTTCTGTATACAAATAAAATTATGTTTCTGAGTTTGCTAACAATTACCCAAGCACCCAAATGTTCAATTCGGCAACAAAATTTACATTCATTTAACATTCTGGAGTCGTATTTCCAAATTTCTCACCAATTCAAATAACGTGTCATTACGAAGGTAACCGGAAATTTCAAACCCAAGCCGACGAAATGTAATAACGTCGAATGACCATTGCAATACACCCCAAGGCATAGAACCGAACAGGATCTTTTATTCAGACATTTAATTAAGAGGGACAGTGTAAATCGCTTGGCAATCTCAGATAATCAGATTGCTGCATTCCTAGGGCTGTAGAGAGCGCCCCTGCACAATAGGAGAGTGGTGACGCCCAGGTAATGATTCATCCTGTCCTAGTATAAGCTTAGCTCATCTGTTTGCGCTAATGCTACCAGGGTGCTGTTAGTAATTAAATGTTAGCGCATTGTACCACATTTTAATGAATGGCCACATTGCACTTGTTGTGAATTAGCAACAAGCGCATTTCGTACCTCATTAAATGAAATGTCAGTTTCTGATAGTTAAACGTATCTGTGGAATTGAAAAATTGGCGTTCTGGAGGCTTCACATGAATGAACAAATTATGCGGGGAACTATTAATTTGTATTATTAAACAAGTGTAACATAATTTATATGTAAACAGTACTTGCTAATGATACATGGGTATCGATTGCATAGTTCTATTCAGAACATGCGAAGGGATTCTTGATTTCTAGCCTGAAGTGATTCAAACCAAGATAAAGTGCAGTATTTCATTCATATTAATTAGAAAATTTTATTTATCTTACTAAGAGAGAAAAGTCAAGTTTCTACATATATATATTTGTTTCATGCGGTAGTTTTCCAGCAAAATACAGGGCGCAAATGACTGTTATTTTATGCACATGAAGACTCTTATTAGAAGTGAAAAGTAGTATTTTTAATTTATTATATTAATCTAAATAAACACAAATATGAATTTATTTCTCGGAATAGCTTATCAAATGCTGGAAAAATTGTTTGAAACTCTTCATCTTTATGTCAAAGACAAAAAAGTTAAAATTTTCACCTATAAAAATACAGTGATGACTGTTCCATATTTCCTTTTTAATAGACAGAGATACAAATATTGAAGAGTACACCGTTTCAGTAACCCTATTGTTAATATTTTTTTCATAACGCTTAAACTATGCAATATATTTTGAACACACGGAGTCAGAGCGTTTTTGTAGCCTAATCAAATAGTGATGCGAAAAATATAAGTAAATAAATGAGAACAACACACCGAAAGTTTGCAGAACTAAATTCAAGAAATACTCTTCTTGATTCAGAAACTACTATCATTCTCTTAACTAACTTGAAATGGTAGAAGGTAAATATTTATCCTGTTGACTATCACCTGTTATAAAACTACAATACTGTACATCCAATTATTCTCAAAAATTTGGATTTCTTATTCTGAAGGCTGACTTTTAACATAATATAGTTTATGTCTTTTAACTTATCGAGTTCAAATTCATGGTGTGGGTTCTTTATATTAAAAATTAAAACTTATATAGCACTTTTCATATGTGATTTCTGTTTTTTTAGTTACATCGGATTATCCACAAATTAATCCCTTTTCAAAAAACTATTGCGTCCATATGGTCTTAATGAATCACATTAACTCATCTGCACTAAATTATAGAAGTTATTCTCTGATAAATTATTTGTATCTAATCCCTAACATCAATAACTTATCCATTTTTTTGCCAGGTGTATGAATATATTTCTCTTCATACCATTAAATAATCCATATTAGCTGCTAATACATCATTCTTTTTTGCTTACAGCATCATCACAACGTGCCTCTACATCAATACTCTCAGCTTTGGGCTAACTCCAGGGGATTTTGCGAAAAACCCACTCTGATGAGTTCCAGAGGTGAGTAGTCCATTAATCAAAAGGCTTCAGATCACACACTGCATGCTGGGACCCTAATGATCCGAATTTCCTCTTCTTGGTGTATCCAAACATGAATCTAATGTCTGTTCTCGACCTTCGTCTGCGAGGTCTTCATAAATTTTGAAGACAGATTTCATAGTCAATAATTACAAGATAAAGAATCACAGAAAGAACTGTAATGTACTTTCGAAATATACTGCCATAAATGAAACAAAATAATAAAAAAGAAAAATTATGCATTGCATAAGATTTGAATAAGAATTTACAAAATATATATTGCATTGCGTATGCAACTTTTCTCCTTAAACTATTTTAGAAATATATGCGCACACAAAATGTAACCATGCTGTTCTTGTGTAGCTTAAAATGTTTGTAAATTTGTAGACGTATGTATTATAAAGAATCTAATGTATTCCTAAACGTGATGTATCTAGTTATATAGCATTTAAAAAATTTACTTTTTAGAAATTTAAGTTAAAAGTTACTTTTTTTCCGAATTAGAAGTATTTGGGCAACAGTGGTTGTGAAAAAAAGTAACTTTTAACTTAAATTTCTAAACAGCAACTTTTTTAAATGCTATATAACTAGATACATCACGTTTACGAATACATTAGATTCTTTCTAATGCATACGCCTACAAATTTACAAACATTTTAAAAGTTGCATTTGGCCCATTACTTCACTAAAAGAAAAAGCAAATTGAGATATTTGGTTAGAAGAACTGAGATCACTTTATTTCAAATAAGGCTAAGAAATAAAGTTCAAACTTAGTAAAGTAAATAAGTTCAAAGCAGGAAATCCATATACGAGAAAATAAAATATTGAAGAAAACTTATCAAAGAAAAAAAACTAATTTCTCTTCATGAGAAACCATACGTTATGGGTACAACTTGAAAAATAAATTATTTTTAAGTTAAATCTCTAAAAACAATCATAAGGATACAAAGAACATTTTGACACAATTATGAAATCCAAAATAACAATAATATTCTGAAAATAAGTTATAAATTATTCATTATACTAATTTATGTAGGAGAAGAATACTAAACTGGAAACGATGCAATTCTTAAATTTGAATATACTATCTAAGTGTGTATCCAGTAAACACTTACAATGAATTTCGCTATATATGCAGCTCTTATTGGTAGTAGATATTTTTATTTTTGCATTAGTGTTATAATTTCTATGTTATTCTTTTGCTTAAGGCATGATTAATTTTAGCAGATATTAGTCTTCATTTACATAATTAATTTTGCATAGATCACTAACTGAGAAATATTGTAACAAAAATTGTTATGATTTTATAAAAAATCTGCTTTGCTCGATTTGGTTTATAATCGATTTAATTTCACATACCAAAACACTATATGAGAGTAAAAACTTTATCACGGCAATCTCCAGGGTAATTTTTGTAAATAAATAACCGAAACAATTAATTTATGCATTTTTTATTCGAAACCAAAAAAAAAATAATTATAGTAGCGATAACATTTAGATGAGTATATAACTGAATTGTTGAACATGCCATCTTGCTTGATTTTTAAAACAATTTACTGAACTGTATTGAGGCTTACAAATTATTATGAGCAGAGCTTGATGTAAATCATTGTTTTTTAAATCTTCATATCTAGAATCTGAATTTGGGAATGAAAATACAAAATGTCAAATGAAAAATTTAATTTTCATAAATTTATTTACTACAAAATTCAGCATTGACTACTCATTTAAAAAGAAAATTGAAATTTCAGCAGAGGCTATTTTGAAGCCGGGTTGCATGGAAATTCCTTGCAAATAGTTGAATTCTAAAGATAGTTTCACTTTTGCAAAAAATGAGATTCAGAAGAATGGAAAATCTGCAAAAAATGTTTTTCACTTTTACGAAAGCATCTGAAAAGCATTGGGGATTTAAAAATAGTTCCTGGCACATCAAAACAATTTTTTGTGTTATTTACATCTACAATATATTTCAAAGTCAATTTATTGCATCGATGGATTTCTAAAATTTTTTCTGCGTTCTCCGATAAAGAGATATTATTTTCTTACTATGCTGTGCAAAACCTTTTTAGCATTTAACAATTTTTCATAAATGTCTTTTAAAATTGTTGCAGGTGATATAGAAGATTTTGATGTAGCAATAGCAATGGCGGAAAAGTATGCAGCATTTAGACTCTCTCAAACAAGGTAAGTGATAAAAAGTTTATCAAAATTTTTAACACAATTTATATATTAAATTCTAATATTTTTAAAAAACTTTCTACTAGAGAAAAATATGAAACATATTTATTTACGATAATATGGAATGAGTTCTGGAAAATAAAATTCTAAAGATAAAAGAAATCACAGTAAAATTTCGAAATAATTTTATCCTAGAATTGTAAAATAAGTAAGATTTTGTTTTACTTTTCTACCATATTTTATGCCGAAAAAACTAATTTTTCTTAAAACAATTATTTTAAATTCTCTTTAATTCTTTTAATTTTCCATAATCCCTCGGAAATACTTTACATGTTTGATATATTTTATATAGTCTATCCTGAACATGCGATTCATTATATCCAATATATTTAATAATTCGTAGATTCATTTTTATTTATATGCTGATGTAAAACCCTCATAATGTGGAAACTCTTTTGTGAAGAAAATTATTTTCATTCAATATTAAAATTTACTTAATTATTATTATTCTTAAATGAAAATTAAAAATTCTTTCGTTTTCTCTAATTTTCGATGTAATATTTTTATTTATTTTTAAAGAACGATTAGTGGATACATGGGATATTTTTCAAAATTTTTTTAAAAAAAATTATTAAAAGTATTTTTACGAAACTCACTTTAAAATTTACTCTAATTATTTAAGAAACATAATATATTTTTCAAAACGATTAGATAGCGATAACTTAAAAGTATTAAAAATTTGCTTCATCCTTTTACATTGTAACGACTTACCCCGTAATGGGGTATGTTACACTAGATAGGGTAAATTGTTACAAAAAATGTTAATCAATAAAAGCAAATATAATACCTTTATGTTTTTAGTATCTTATTATTTTATAATCTCCATAGAATTACGAATTAAATAAGAATTGCATATTATTGAAAATTAATAATAATAACAATTATACATATTGTTTAGTTCGATCATTCACTACATATATCAAATAATTGTTATATGGTAAAGTGTTTAAATTTTCCTCTCCATGATGATTGATTCTCATAACCTCAACAGTTCTTTTGAGTTAGATATTAAATTTTGGTAATGTCCCCATATATGTATCATGTTGTGTTCTTAGGTAAAATATGTTCATATAGCTCTGTAACTAGAACGAAAAAAAAAAAACTTGGTCGCGCTGACTAAAGTTCGTCTTACAAAACTCATTGTAACTGCACTTGCTATAAGAAGAAATAAATAATATTTACATTCAATCGACTTTAATATCCCTAGGATTTTGGAATTCTAGTTGAAAAATTTAATGTTAGAAGAGTTTCGTGTGAATTTGAAAAACAGAGAATATGATCTATAGTCTACTTTCTGCATCAAATACATATTTTAAAATTATGTTTCTATGTAATCAATAAATAATAAAAATAACGTATCCTTGTCTCTTTAGATCATTATCAAATATTTCTTTTCTCCGTTTTCACCCACCAAAAAATTGATTTCTGAAGAAATTATCGCTATGTGATTTTAACATTGAAATAGTGGAAATAATAGAAGAATAATTTATTTTTTCCACGTAAACAATCGTAAGCGATTATAACTTAATTTTAAATATAATATTCTTATGATGCAATTTAAATTTTTCAACGCAATAATAAATATTTAATTCATCATTTATATGTAATACTTGAGTTTTCATGTCACTTCTTTTTAAATACGATGTAAATAATGTCTCAAATGTTGCTAATTTGATAATACTAGATCACACGTCGATTAACTTCCACTTGTTCATAAAGAAAATGTGAATGAACAATACATCTTTGAAATGTGAGACTTACTATTTTGACATTACGGATTGACAAGGTTCTTATCGAATGTTCTGATATTGTTAGAAATATATATCCCCATGAATTTGATTAGCGAAACAGCAGCATACAAAAGAATCTTATTTTGAAGAGGGGGAGGTATGCTAAAAAATGTAAAAGTGACCAGTTTGTGGTTTGCTTTATAAATAAGATTCCTTGGATCTTGTGTGGTGTATGGCTCTGCTGTCAGATATATGGACCCATGTTCTCGTTTATGATCACTGTTAATGTATTGGATTTCATGAGATGTCAAGAATCTCCATCAATCTTTTGTAGGATGCTAAATATTAGGGTGGTCCGAAATAAACTTTTTTTTCTTTTCGAAACGATATAGCGTGGAAAACTTGCTTCTAGGGTAGATAAGTAAGATGCAAAAAAAAAACTTTTGCTTTTTCTTTCATCTGGCGGTAGCGCATCGACCCTAAACTTTTCGAAAATATACGATTTTCATAATTTTTCTAATAACTTGAAAATTATCAAATAACTTCTATAATAAGTAGCTACAGGTATAATTTAGTGGAAAAAAGTGTAGGAAAGATAAATAAATGAAAAAAATATATTTTATAATTTGCTAATAGCGCATTACACTGAAAAAAACACATTTTTTTACAAAAGATTCACAAATTTCCATTGAAACAAAAAGTTGTTTCTGATTGTGTAAAATTTCAATTCGCAATCAAATATAGTCCTTTACTTGCCTTCAGTTTCTTTTAGTACTTTGAAATAAGATTTTCTTGAGAAACCTTTCATTGAAGATCTTGAAAGAAGTGTAGTTCTTATGAAAACATCTCTGGAATTGGGACCGACGACTTTTTGTGATGCCTCGGTTACCAGCTTCACACTTCGTTCCACTGCTTGGGTGTGACATCGGAAGACACCCTCGTGATTGAAAAAGTACACTCAAAGCAGTTTCGAAGAACCATAGATGAGGAACATTTTTCAATTTTACAAGAACCAGGTTCTATGTTCGTTGGTCACGTTGCACCCTCTTCAGGGTCTGCTCAAAACATTGCCAATAGTATTCTTTCTTATTTGACTGAAACTAGATTTTTATTACATGAACTGGACGCAATTGGATATGATGGAAACGTTAACAATACTGTTGGAAAACATGTGCTATTTGCCAAATTTAAGAACAAGTTAAAAGACTACTACAATGGGGTGTGTGCCTCTTACACTCTAATGAATTGCCATTTCTGCATCTGTTCATAAATTTAGACGGTGAAATGATGGGCCAAAATCATTTAGTGGTCCGATTGGCGCACAGCTCAGCAAATGTGAGAAACTCAGAGTTGTAAATTTTGAAAGTAATGAGTGTGGGATTCCAGAAATTGAGCTGAAAATTTTAAGCAAAGATCAACAGCATATGCTGGACATAAGCTATGCTATAAAATCAGGTAGATCTCCTGAAGATTTATCTGTTCATGAACCTGGTCTACCTTCCCATTCAAGATGGTTAACAACAGTGTTCTCCGTTTGTATTTAAGTATTGAAAACCCAACATATGAACACAAGATCTTAATTTATTTTATCCTAAAGTCATATATGCCTGTATGGTTTAATATTAAGGAAAGTAAGCACTTCACAAATGGGCCAGAGCATGTCTTTGAAGTTATAGAATTGTCAAGATTCCTGCCAGAAAACTTGTTAAAAGTCATTGACCCAGTAGTTCTAAGAAATGCATTTTTTGCCACCCAGAAAACTTGCCTTTGAATATGATAGTAGATAGAAGTGATCATATATGAGCGTTAGGTAACAGAAGAATTATAAAATCTAAAAACTTAGCTTCTAAAAGAAAGTCAATCTGGAGTTTCCAACCACCAAAAAACCAAAATTTCCTAGCTACAGACTGCATTGAAATGATTCAGTGGAACACTACTTCAATTTCACCACCACCTTTGCAGCGAAGATTCACGAATCAAGTATTCTCTTGATTAGTGAATCTTCGCATTCCAATCAGATGGAACAGCGAAAGAGTGGAACCTTGACGAGTTCCCAAGTCATACCCAAGCAGTGGAACGAAGTGTGAAGCTGGTAACCGAGGCATCACAAAAAGTAGTTGGTTCTAATTCCAGAGATGGTTTCATAAGAACTACACTTCTTTGAAGATCTTCAATGCCAGGTTTTTCAAGCAAATCTTATTTAAAAGCACTGAAAGAAACTGAAGGCAAGTAAAAGACTATATTTGATTGCGAATTGAAATTTTACACAATCAGAAACAACTTTTTGTTTCAATGGAAATTTGTCAATTTTTTGTAAAAAAATGTGGTTTTTTTAGTGTAATGCGCTATTAGCAAATTATAAAATATATATTTTTTCATTTATCTTTCCTACACTTTTTTCTACTAAACTATACCTATAGCTACTTATTATAGAAGTTATTTGATAATTTTCCAGTTATTAGAAAAATTATGAAATGAAATTATGAAAGAAAAGTTATGAGAAAAATTTTGAAAAACGTATATTTTCGAAAGGTTTAGGGTCGATACGCTGCCGCCAGATGAAAGCAAAAGAAAAAGTTTTTATGCATCTTACTTATCTACCCTAGAGGCAAGTTTTCCGCGCTATAGCGTTTGAAAAAGAAAAAAAAAGTTTTTTCGGCCCACCCTATTAAATATCCTTCGTCAAAATTAAATTTCTTAGTTTTAGCATCATAAGACCAAGGCTTATTCGTTTTTGCGAAAAAGCAAATCGATAAAATCAATATATGTATAAGCGTCGATAGGTTTTATTTCTTTTGAATATAAACGTCTAATTTCGAAGCTACATGGGACGAAACATTAAATTCTAAAGCAACTCAGGTGACATGAATAGATCTGGCTTTCCACTCTGCAAATTTTCACGCTACATTAACATGAAGAAATCTGATAAATCTGATCTACAATAGTGTCTTTAACTTGTACATGGCCAGCTTACAGCTGAAAATCAAACTAATGATTCTCTGATTCCAATGTTGAAAATATACTACCAGATCACCATGGGCCTGAACCGCAGATTGAAGTATTAATTAATTAAGGGTTGTTATAAAACAACACAATATTTGCGAACAGCTTAAAATAATAAAAAAAAACAAGCATTATTTTTAAATCTCAGTAAAATTATTCAGACTTGATTGAAAATTATAAATTATATCTTTCAAGAAGATTTTGTGAACACTACAGTATGCAAGTGGATTAAAAATGAAAGCTTAATGAAGATATTCATAACATATATTAACAAATGAATGTAAGCTCTAATCATAAAGATGTAATGTTTTTCTCTGGATTAAAGCATAAAAAGATAAGAATAATGATTTTTTAAAATTTATATTTTCCTTGATGTTAATTTAAAACAATGTTTCCTTTGCTATATAACATGTATACTGCTCAGAATTTGATATCCAGAGCAGATAAATTTTCCTCTCTCACACTGTTATACCTTGATTACTTAATACCACTTTTCCCGATTCCCACTCAAATGCAAATCGCAATACTTTGCCAGGTGCTTTGTAACTTCCAATAACAAGAACATCTCACAAGAGACTCTATTGCAAATGGCGGATATTTTGTCTTCTAAACTGTACCCTTCAAAAAGATTCCTGTGCCGAAACCCGATGATAGTCGCGCTCTTTCGATTGCAGTGATAAATCATCGAAGTATATCTATCTTCTGGAGTAATAAGCTAGGGTTTAGCTGGATCTTGCGTTACGATGGAAAATGCTCTCGCTTCACCCGGTGCAGATTTATGGATCTTTGTCTTCAGGTCGGGTCGCTATTACCAACAGTTGCTGATTTAGGACATGGAATTTGAATCTCCGAGAGATGCTGTTGCTTACATCTTCCTTTCTTATGTGGATTCCAAAAGAGATTTAACGACCGCCGTTGAGTTTCTTTCTATTAAAATGTAACTGTTTCGGGCATTGATGATCGAATGAATTCTCCAAAGTTTTTCTTCTCTTTCAAAAGAGTTTTTGTGTTATCATTTCTGTTCTTTTTGCTTGTAACCTATTAACTGTTTTGTTTGCTGTATTCACTAATGACGTCTTCTGTTTCGAAAATGTTTCTTAGGATTGATTCACCTGAGAGTTAAATGAAAAATCGAGCTCTTTATGGTTTCTCGTTATCATTACAAAAGATTATAAAGCTGATAATTGATTTATGTTTGAATATGCTATAATTCTACTCTCGCATGACGCACTAATCCAACATTTAAGTCATAAACAAAGTTAGAGCAAAATAAAATTAATTATAATTTGAAATTCACTTGTAGAAAAACGCAACAGTGTCGTCGAAAACATGTGTAAACGATTATATAAAATTGAGTGTTAAATTTTATAAATAATGTTATATTTTGCTAGTGAATTATAATTTTTCCAATCGATATTTTTCAAACTGACGGCAGTATGAAAAATATAAATTTAATCAAAACTCACGAATAAATTTAATTAATAAAAGTGTCAGTTATTTTTCTGGGATTAACGAGGCCTATTCGTCTATCAGATAATTGAAGAATCCATTGTCTTCCAGCTATTATGATAAAATATTGCATCTGCATGTGCAGACAAGAAATATTGACATTCAATTTCAAAGAAGAGTATTTATTAGTTACTTTACAAAATCGTTATCATTATTAAAAGTTTAAATATGTTTACCGACACTTGATTGTTTTTTCCGGAATAGGAAAAGGTCTTTGAATACAATCTGTGAAGTGTTTCGACTACTCAAAGTTTATTTAATATTTGCTTTCTGTCAGAGACTGGTAATATACGCTTTTAAAATATTATTTGAGTAAAAAGTAACAAAATATTATTTTGGTTTTAAGTAAAAATCTGAAACACCATCGTTTGATACCGCTTTCCATAATTCTCTGAGGAATACAAATCTGAATGCATTGCCAAGTACTTTGTAATCCTGAATAACAAGAACATCTCCCCAGAGACTCTATTCCAAATGGCGGATATTTTATCTCCAAAACTGTTCCCATCCTAAAGATTCCACGAGCGAAACTCGGTGATAGTCGCGCTCTTTCGATTGCAGCGATAAATCATCGAAGTGTATCTATCTTCTGGCGTAATAAGCTAGGGCTTTGCTGGATCTTGCGTTTCGATGGAAAATGGGCTCGCTTCGCCGGGTGCAGATTTATGGATCTTTGTCTTCAGGTTGGATCGGTATCACCGACACTTGCTGATTTAGAGCTCGGAATTCGAATCGGCTTTCATCCTTTCTTTATGCGGATTCGGAAAGAGATGTTAACGTTCGGTGTTGAGTTTCGTTTTATTAAAAAGTAGGTGTGTAGCCCATTGAAGTGAGAAAAAGCTTTCCATCACTGTTGCTTTTTCTTTTGAGGGATTTAGAGCTTTTTCTTTTTCCTTTCTTTCAGTAAGAAAAGACTTAAATAGAAATTCGACTATTAATAATCTTTTTGCTATCTTTGAAAGGAAACAATAAAAACAGATATACAATCAAAAGGTCTATTATCAGTAATAGTCACCTAAAAATAATGTTATAATACTATATATATGTTTTGTAACTTTTTCAGAATCGAAATAAGCAGATACATGTCAAAACAAATTCGACTGCTTTCTTATGGCTTACCTAACTTATATCTCATGTTACAAAGTGAATTAAAGTTTAATCCCCCTTTTATTTAATCCGATAATGCATCTGTGTTTGTAGATAGGATATTTTCGAGTATCGAATCAGGAAGATGTAATTTTTTTGCAAAAGCGTATTGCATAATGCTAATATTTTAATCTAAGTGCATCGACTCCGTATAAGCGATAGCAGTAAATAAGGATGGTTTTACCAACGAAAATCGAATTTAAATTTCATGAGAACGTGAGAAAAATGTCTACGGTACTCAGATGTGAATTAATCGGTTGCAGTAATCCTTCAGATGTTCCTGTGGAATTAAAATATAAATAAAATACAAAGTTTTACGAGCGTGAAATTAAAGATATATAAGTTACCGTTAAAGTGTATAATTCAGCTATTTCATCGAATAACTAGGTATTCAGCTAGGTAGCATGCAATACCTAGTTATGCTATTAAATAATGGATTGAATATAACAAGGTAATTCATGAAATATTTAGATATTCTATGAAAAAACGGATTACACGCTTATCTATAACATGTATGTCATAAAAACGTGAGCTTGTTATAGTATTTCTTTTAGATTTTAAAGTTTAATAGGAAAGGGTTCATAAACATTCCTTTAAGGTCTTTCCATAACATAAACCAGAATATTTTTTGCACTTTTATTAATTTTAATATTTCGAAAATATATAAAACTATTTATAATGAAATTAATGAACTGATTGAATATATTTCTGTTTATATGTGTTCTTTAAAGCTACTTAGTTAAAGCATACCCATAAGCATTCATAAAACTATATATAAAGCATAACCATATCATTACAAAAATTAAGTCTCCCCGTATAAATTTTTCCGGCTTTGATTTATAAATTATATCTTATATAATCTTATAAATCAAAGTATATAAAACAAACTCAAAGTATAAGGAAGATATAATTTTATTATATATTATATAAGATATAATATCTTATAACTTAATATAAGAATGTTTCTTTCATGGGAAGATTTGAACAATATAATTGGCATTGTAGTTTTAAAAAAATGTTTTTTATTAAGTGTAGATACGAGTTAAATATGGATAAAATTAGAATGTAAATTTTTCCTTAGATACAGCTGTTTTTCTTATACTTTTCGTATTAACTTCAATGCATAATTATTTTTAGAGTTACAAAAAATATTTTTTAAATTTTGAAACACATTACATATGATATTTACTTTCCTGAAGTCATTAATTGCGAGTCTTAAAATATTACAATGATTTTTAAAGAATTTTTTCTTTTATAACAGTTTTCAGGTAGAGTTTAAACAAAATTTAACATTACGGCTGCATTGCGATAAGTCAGACTATTGTATTATCTTAAAGATCATAAAATAAATGAGTGATTCATTGCGAGACTGCCACATTAGTTAGTTATGACTTCTTTCAGAAGAAAAAAAATGTGACAAGAATTAGAGTCTGATGAACTATGTATGAGGTTTAAACCTTTATGGAGTAAAATGAATACACATTTACCAAGCTTAAAAATGTCTTCTTTTAGTGAGTAAAATTTCTACGTCATGCAAAATTTTAAATTATTTATACTAATCAAGACTTTTATGTTTCATTGTATGAAACTTCATCTACCTAATCTCATATTCTCTTTGCAATAAAGAATACTGGAATTCAATTTTGCTGGATCCATTAAAATAGGTATTTCTAACACTCATATGAAGACATGTGCTTCATCTTTTATTCAGTGTTCTTCGTTTCTGTATTCCCAGTCTCAGAATTAAACCCTTCAAGAAATACAGAATGTTATGAAAACCATTCCGAAGGAAAAGTTCTTGGTAAGAGCAGACCTGAACGGACAGAATCCCCTCTGGGGATACAGCCACTCTAATCCAAGGGGTGAAGCAATCCTTAACTTTGTACTTGCAAATAACCTCTACATAAATAATACCCCAGATGCTCCACCAACATTCACGAGAAATACAGATAAAGGATGGACCGACTTAACGGTTTGCTCTCAGCCTCGAATTGAAGAGATAGAAAACTGGGAAGTACTAGAAGAGCCCTCGTTCAGTGATCATCATTTCATCCAAACAAATTTTAAAACCACAATAACCAGCCACACCTTTAAAGGGTATAACGCTCTCCATAGAAATCACCATAAATTTAAATAGCATCTCAATCCACATATCAAAGATCTGATAATGAAAAAAAACTTGCAATAGTCATGAAAATATTAATAATTTTACCTCATATCTCCAAGCCACTATTATTGAAGCCTGTAACAAGGCGTTTATGATTAAAATCGAACCTATCATAGAAAATCCAGTTTGGTGGACCGACAAACTAGAAAGCAATAACTAAAGAATTAAGGCTCTGAGACGTAGAGCTCAAAGATCACACCAAAATGAAAGAACAGCCCGTAACCTATTCTGGAAATCTGAAGCCAAGAAACACATGAAGGAGGTTCGAAGAGCCAAAGGCTCCGGCTGGAAATATCTATGCACAAAAGCGACGAATCCATATGAAAAATATTTCAAGCCCACTTTCAGGAAAGCTGTTCAACCATCCCAGCTGTCAGTACTTCTCAACGTTAGCCCGGAAAGAGGACACCAGAAAATAGCCTACGATATCCTAGATCAAATCTTCCCGTACACGACAACAACGACATCTACAAACCATCATTTAAAAACATCCCCGGAAGATTGAGAAATAGACCAAGTTATCAATAGTCGACCCCATGGCAAAGCACCTGGATATGACAAAATTTACAATCTTGTTCTAAAAACCACTCTCTTTTTCCACTACTCTTTACAGAATTCTTCAATAGATAACACTTAATAGCCAAATTTCCCGATCCTTTCAAAATAAGCAATATCATCCTATTCCATAAAACAGGCAAAAATCCAAAAATAGCATCATAGCAATAGCTTTACTCCCAACAATTGGCAAAGTTTAGAAAAATTAATCACCCAACGTTTAGTGTTCTATCTGTTAACCAACAACCTCATCAACAACAACCAATTCGGGTTCCGTGAGGGAAGATCCATGGACACTGCTTTAAAAATCTTATTGAAAAGATTCACGAAAGAAAAGAGAACAAAGACGATATCTCTGTGCTTTCAGTGGACATTAAGGGAGCCTTCGATAATATAAAACACTAGTCAATAGTTAACTGTCTGGATAATCTAAATTGTCCCCCAACATTAGGAATATTTTTGAAAATCTTCTGCAATTAAGAAAAGTCATTCTTAACACGCAGGAAGGCCAGGCAACCAGAGAACAAAAACAGGGATCACCCAAGGATCTTTCAGCGGACCTGCCCTTTAGAATTTGGTGGCGAATGGCCTCCTTAATCAAGACTGGTCGACTCATACTTCTATCCAAACTTTTGCGGATTAATTTGTTCTCGTCATTAAAGCGAGAACGAAAGAAGATCTTCGAAGAAGTACACAAGAATCAATAGGAAAATTCATGGGCAGATAACAACAATCTTGAAGTATCACCAGACAGAACAAACTATATCCTCTTAAGCAGATGGGCTGCAGGACCAATAATCTACTGGAAAGGAGACAGAATAAAACAAAAACATGAAATAAAATACTTGGGTGTCCATATCGATGACAAGTTGAATTGGAGCACCATTTACAACACCAGGCCACAAAAGCGCATCAGCTGCAGCAAAATGTTCTGAAAATAGCGGGAAAATCCTGGGGAATTAAACTCCGCCACAGAAAAGTCTTGTACAAGACGGTCATAGAAAGGATGCTGGTACATGGTACTAGCGGTGTGGTTCCCTCATCCTACGGTCAGAGTTGCAAGAAAGTTATCATCCATTCAAAGAGGCTTTCGGTTGGCCATCACAGGGGCTTATAGATTAACACCGACGGCTGCACTCCAAGTGATTCTGGAGATCCCACCACTGTACCTCCAATTACAGCTGGATGCCAGAATAACCGAACTCTACAGACTCCGAAACAAAATTCCAGACATTCCACACCTTAACCCAGAGGTTCTTGAACACACAGTGACTGGCTGGACTACACATCCCTCCAATCATCTTCTTCCTTACCAAATTTCACTTGATGACGGTGGATTAAATAACGTGGGCACTCGCCTTTACACGGACGGTTCTAAATCTCCAAATGGGGTTGGCGCAGCTTTCAGCGTGATGCAAGAAAATAATACAACGCATCAATGGTCTGCTAAATTGACCAAAGACAGCACAGTCTTTCAGGCCGATTTGCTCGCCCTAAACGAAGCAATAAAATAAGCAGCTAAACTGAAGACAAATCTTCCAGTTACAATTTTCGCTGATAATACAGCCAGCATTCAAGCATCATCTAGCCCAAAGACCACCAACAGAACAGCCAGGGAAAATTTTGAAATACTTCTAGCAAACCCCCACATAAAAATTTCAAGGCAAAAGGCCCACGTGGGTTATTGTGGAAATGAAGCAGCGGACAAGCTAGCAAAGGCAGCGGCAGAGTGAAACGACGTCCAACTCAACATGAAACTACCAAAATGTCATGCCAAAAATATCCTTCGTAAAGATATGATGAAGCAACAGCAAAGCGAATGGGACGAAGGGGATACGGGCCGATCCACATTTAACATATTTCCTAAAGTTTCACTGCATTCAGCGAACAGGAATAGAGCGGATGTTCTGTTTTTCACAGAACACAGACCTTTTTCTTCATATCTGCACAGATTTCATCTAGCCAACTCTCACTGTGTAGCTGTAGAAAAATTGGAACTCCTATTCCCTATGCTACATCTTGTCTACCAACAACATCCTGCACATGAAACTAACAAAGCCCAGCTTAGAACAGGAATAGTATAGGAGAGTTGCGTCAAATCACCTGTCCAGCGGCAGAATTCGAGGGATTTATCAATCACATTCATAATTACCAGGTCCATTTTAAGCCAGGCATCTAAGGCACCATTTTTTTTCCATTAGTAATCCCTTCTCAGCGTCATCAACCTTTCTCGTCAGCAAGCCATCCAGTGAAAACATTTGAAAAAGTCTGATTGTGTCTTCAGTTTTTGTACATTGTTTGGACAAACCCCTCTGTGTTTTTGTGCATTTTCTTAATAGGTAATTGTCTCATACAGTGAAGCAACCGTCAGACAGTAAAAAGAGAGAAACTCCTAATGAACAACCCTAGCGAAATCTGAGAAAAAATAAAAACTGCTTGAATACAAATTCCCTATACATCCTTAGATTCGTGCTCCACTGAAAATTTCACCGTACATATGGTATAAGCACGGAAGAACGTGGATTTTTAGAAACAAGTGTAATCAACTGCCATAATACCAACAGTACAAATAATTTGTGTCAAAATTAATGTTATTATTATTTTATTATTTCTTTGTTCATTTTTTATTCAGAACAGTTTTTTCTGATGTTTGTGTTTAATTGTGTATATTTTCCAAACTTTTTTGTGTGTTTCCTGCATGTTTTATATTTAATCAAGTTCTGTTGTTTAAATGTTTTTTATCATTTCTGTCTGTAAATGTCAATTCCTTTAAGAGTATGTTGCCCAGACAAGGCGTATTTTTGTTCTGATTCAGTAATTTCTCCAGTTTAAGTTCTGTGTTTTTTCATAAGTTTAAACCATGGGGGAGGAAAGAATTTAAAGTTGTTCCGAGTATGGCATTCGCATGGGTTCCCAGGGCCCTGTGGTGGGTATTTTTGTACTCATCCATCCTGCACCCACCCAACTGGTTAGATAACCCTTGAGGTTACAGGCACCAGGGGTGTGGGGTGGCATCTTGTCATGTCTAATGCTTATTGCATTAGCTTGTAAATATGTTAGTAAAGAAGAAAGCCATTTCTGATGAAATATATATTTGATATAGTAAATAAACATGATATCGTGCTTTGAAATTGAGTTAATGAAACAGTAGCTTTCAAAAGTAGCTTGAAAATGATTTGGAATATATTCTATAAGCGCTACATAGAAAAGAAAAAAATATGATAAGTAAGCATTTGTTCTGAAGTGAAATCGAGATATTGTGTTTCCTATTATTGTTTAATATTAGTTTTTTAAGCCGTTAAGGAATTTTGAAATTTGAAATTATAATGATTTTAGAAAACATAATCAGAATGACTTTGTTATTTTTCTTATTAGTGGTTGCATTTCTTAAAGAATTTCTTCGCATTTCTTTTTTTTCCAATGTTCTCACATATCAGGTTTAATGTTTCTTGTATATGTTAAAGAAATTCAAGTTTTTTTAGTTTATCAAGCCTTTATAAAATACTTTCTCTAGTGCTTGATAATAAATGGTTATATTTCAAATACTATTCATTGTGTCAGCGAAAAAACTAGTATGTTTTAGAGTAAATTAATTTTCTATTCTTTATTTCTATATGAATAAATAGCAAAATTTGATGGAATTTCTTGAAGTCTTTTATGCAAGAATCTTAAGATGATAATTAAGCAAATGCATTAAAACGCGAAAGAATTGTGGCCATAATCTGTACACAAATTAGATATAAATTTAGTGTACACTATTTATTATAAGCAAGAGTTAATCACAGATTGCTGAGGAGACTGAAGAGATTAGTTAAACAAAATTTAACGATTAATGAACACATGGCAAACCTATATCAGAAATTAATTTAACCAAGCTTCCTAACATCGAATTACCAAATTTTGATTCATTTCTAATTGCCTGCCTAATTTATTTCCCATTTCGTGCCCTCCATATCCATTGTTTATTATGGATACACAATGCAATATAAACGTGTAGATGCTTTCAGTATTTATACTGTTGATGAAATAAGCTACTATTTTAAATTAACTGAATCACAATTATAGTAAATCAACATTTGTTAATTTCACAGAGCTTGTTTGAACATTCTATTCTTCGACAGTTTCAAAGTGTATGCCGCTTTATTTCATGGGAAATTCTATGGGTTGAAATCGAATTTCACCTACAAATCACATTAGGATTCTTCGTTAACTGCAGAATAATTTCCTTATGAAATATTGTAAAAAAGTGAGTATATTCCGATAATCCTGATAACTAACATATTCAAATTTGGCTATAATGTATCTACATATATAAAATTCAATGTCCGTTTGTTTCTTTGTTTGTGTGTTTGAACCTTATACAATTCCACACCTCTTAACGGATTAGAACGAAATTTCGCACGCATGTTCCTTAGCACCTAAAAGGATTAACTGCGCAATTTAAAAGTTGCCACTTAAAGGGAGTGAAAGATGGCGTTAAAAGGTTTAAAGTTTTTCTTCCATAACTTTGGAACATATCATTGCACAGAAACTACTCTTACACCATCTTAAAAATTTAAAAAATTAGCTTTTCAGTGACACCTGTTCGATTTCTGTATGATTTTGTTTCTCATTTATAATCAATTTTAAAAATTAATTTAAACAAAATTGTAACAATTATTACGCATGTTGTAATCTTAAACCTTATCACATCTGCCATTCGCGTGTTTTTGCCATTGTTAAATTGCTTTCTTTAGACATTTTCACTTTCGCACGCAGAATTCCGCAGCTATTCACATTCGCGTGCGGTAAATTACACTTAAACACTGCCTTTTAAAATCGTCGCAACTTCTTCTATAGTTTCCCTTAATTATGTCTCATATTTTAGCACTTTTAAATTTTTAATGCTTGTCTGTCTTTTAAATGACTGCTTTTTTAAACTTTTTCTCAATAAATAAGATTCATAAGTTTTCAGTAAGAGATAGTTCATTCATAAGTTTCTCAGTTCTTATTGTATTGCCCATTTTCTAGCACAACCTTGAAAATCATACTTTTTAAAACCTATCTACAGACGAAAAAGGAAACCTTTGCATTTTTTTAACTATAGGTTTGTGGCCTTTTTTCCATTTCTTAATATCTAAATTTCAGACATTTTTTCCTATTAACAATTACTAACATATCATTAGAGCTCAAAATCCAAATATTATGTTGTGAATCTATATCTAAAACATGCAATGCCTCTTCGCACCTGGAAGAATTAACTATGCTATTAAAAGGTTTCTAGCGGGAGGAAAAAAGGTAAATTTTAACGTTTTTCCACAGTAATTTCAGATCATATCATCACATAAAAATTAATTTTGAACCATCTTAAAAGTAAAATATATACCTTCTCAGCGACATCAGTTTCACTTCCGTACCACTAATTCTTTGATTTTTAATCACTTTTCAACTTTTTTTAAAAACAATTTATAACGTATTTGTTTGTTGTCATTTTAAACCTATTTCACTTTTTAATCTTTCACGTGCTTTTGTTAATGTTACAATTAATTTGCTTTCTTTGGAAAATTCCACTTCCATTTCTTTCTAACTTTACATTTTCTAATTACAAATTTTCGGTCTGTTTTTACCTTAGTAGTATCCCCCGGAGAAGCACCGCGAGAACACGGATATGAGTTGTCGCTGTATAAGTAAGCAGGAACTCGCTTCATCTGAGAGCATAGGCTTTAGGTCTATCCACCCCTGATAGCACGTATCTCCTTCGGGAGGGGTGGGGCCGTGGCCAGGTGATTGGCTCCTAGGACTTCGGCCTCATTACTAGAAGCTATTGCGGAGGTTGTCATTCAGATGACCCGGATGCCAAGGCAGGGAGGGGGATAGACCTACTCTGGAGGTTATCTTCTTAGTATCTAGAATTGAGGAATATTTTCCTTGTTACCTTCTACTGTCATATCATTCGGACATCAAGGTTTTTAATATCTTAAGGTGCGAATGCGGATCAAAAAATTTGAATCAAACACATATTTTTTGTATTTTCACAAAAATATAAACTCAACTGAAAATATTTTCCAAAATTATTTACTTTGACAATCCATCGTGAGAACGTTGCATCCTTGTGTAGAGGATATTTATTTGAGCTTTGCTGAATTTTGTAATTGTTGGTTTTTAGTATCAATATATTTATCATTTAGCTGGAAAACGTCGTTATAGCGTGTTTTGCCCATGCCTACAAGTCAACACATGATGTTTAAAACAAATATTTTTAACATATTACATCCTACAATGTGAATATTTTATAAGATATGGTGGGAACCAATAAACCTTAAATAACAAAAGATCAACCAACAGCGAATGAAGAAATGGGGAATTTGATTGCTGAAGAGTTCGGCGAACCTCTCTTACTTGAAGTCTCATTTGGAACTGAAACAACTTTTTTTAATTAATTTGATCAGTACTGAAATTCAATCGAAATGTCATATAATTCTTGCCCATGCTAAATCAAGAATAGCTATCAGACTTTTGGATGGTGACCGCATAGCACATTCTCCGTTACAGATATCTCTGGTTTTGTTCACACTGTGAAATCTATATAACCTAAACAAGCAAAAGTCCTGATAAGGCTATTTTCCAACAAATTTCAAACTTATCATTTGGGATGAGTGTACGATGGCAAATAAATCTGCCGTTATCATGTTTGCTTCTTCCATGGAATGTTCTGGAATGAAAACTTCAAGCAACTTTTACATATATAATCCAAACGGTGATACCAAAATGTCTTTTATTCGAAATCTTTAAAGTAGTAATTAATCAGGTATTATTAGTTAGGATTCAGGGTACTAAAACATGAGTTGCATATTAAGACTCGAAAACTATACGATATAAAAGCATATGCGTTTCTCTTTTTCTTTTACATGCATAGAACAGATAAATGCTTTCGGAGCCGCGGGTACAACGGCTAGGAATTTAATATATTCTTTAACAAATAAAGCAAAATACTTATGACAAGAGCATTTGGTTGAAAAGATTTCCATACTATTTTATAAAAATCTTTTCAAGCTAACGACAATTCTTTTCTATGCTTCAATATTGAAATTTCCCTAACGCAGTAAGTAGCGTACTATTGTGATAAAATGCACTTGCTATTGTATATGTGCAGCACGTTGGCATGGAATGTTGAGAACTAAAACGTTAATTTTAAACTTTAAGCATTAGGAGGGAAATTTGTCTTTTTTTTAACTCGTGTGTGAACAGTTGAGATTTTATTTCTCAGAAGAGTTTTTTTTGTCGTTTTATCTTCAATGTTTCACAAATATTTTTTAGGATTTATATAAAATCTAAATTACGCATATTAAAATACTATAATTTCCGACAAGAGAATAAAAAAAAATACATAGCACGTCTTCATTTTAAGAAATAGGGTTTCAACTTTCTTTAATAACTATTAGAACTTAAACTATTTTTCAAACAATTAGAACTTAAGTTAAAAGTAGGTTTCAAAGTGATCAGTGTCAAGTCTCATAGATTAAAGATGTGTCCAGAATATTAAAATAAATATGAAGAAGAAATCAAGACCCAGACACAAATAAGTTAAATGGATTAGAAAATATTATAATATCACCAATAGAGTTCTGACAATTAACCCATATGTAAAATTCCAATCTCAATTCTCAAAATTAATACATCATATTTAATAAAATTTTTATATTTTAATTTCTAAAATTGTATTCATATTTTAATTTTGTATTCATACTCATAATTATCAGCTAAGTTGTTTTCGTATATCAACATTTACAACATGTACTTCAACTCAATTTTTTTCATATTATGCTAGAATATAACTATACCTAGTTCAAATTTCCGAATTCATTGTGACTCATATGTTGTTCTTCCCGTTCAGTACTAGTAAACACTGCTATATTAACGTCCCGTTTTGAAACAACACGAAGATTATTTTGGGACGGACTTCGTAAGTTTGAACCGCGGCCTCTGCTCATCTACAGAGTGGCACAGTTCTATTTGGTTTTGAATCAGACCTGCACACCAATAGGCACTTTCAATCATACAATTTGCATGTAATTTTTTTCTATTGGGAAACTACCACCTATTCACTCATAGCGGAAGTGCAAAATATATGCATTGGTTTCATAGAATACCTCTGTTTACTCGTCTCAAGTGCAGAGTTTGTTCAATTTAGCTAAATATGGCATATGATCTATAAAATCATAACCATTACCACCACCAAACAAAGATGGAGAGAGGCAGTAATTTACATGAATTTGAATACTCTTCATTACAACAAACAGTTTCAGCTTCTTTGCATAATCATTTGGTAAAATATTTAATATTAAACTTTTATTTTTTAGATGAAAGGTTTCGTTTTCCAATTTAAATTTTTATGGTTTTGCTTTATTTACTTTAAAGAATGAAAGATTTCGAAGCTAAGCTTTAATGTTCAGTTGTTTAGCTTGTTTTTTCTAAGCTTAGAATTTCAAATATGATGTATTCATTTTTCAAAACTAATATTTTAAAATAAATATTTTTTTCAGATAGTATTCGGCCAAACGCGAACAAAATGACTCTTATATTTTTAAAGTGTAGATAAGAAAATCATGATTAAGGATTTAATATAAGTCATTAATTTTTGTTCCCACAGACACAAAAGTATTAATACTAAAACACACAAATAACGAATAAAGCTCTTTCTAATTATATTGAATTCTGTTTTAAGCTTCTAAAACGTCAACATATTTCAATGCAAAGGTCTGCAGATGTCAAATTGTTCTCTATATTTACAAGGATAAACGAATACTAATTTTGAATTCTACGCAAGCTCTCGAAGATCTGAATTCAAATTCTTTTTCCCAATTTTAGAATATCGCGTCTGATTACTTCCTATTATCATTATCAGGGAAAGCTCTAAGGTATTCTAATCCAGTATTTCTGCTTCCTTCGTTCAGCAACATTCATTTGCGTTTTCTATCCAAATTGGTTCTCCATGGTGAGGGGTGGAGTTAGCACCTCACATAGTTCTGTTGCCATGTTACTTGAAAGACGTGAAGGCACGCCGTAATTGCATTCTTTGACGACATTCTCCCTAAGCTAAGCTTTTCAGATATCAAAGAGGGGGAAACATGAGAGAAGTTAAGATTAGGGTTGATCCCAATGAGAGAAATAAATGTTTTCCATTGTGTCACTATCGCTGTTTATGTGGACGATTCGTCTCATGATAAATTCCTTCTTACCATTTAATTAATAGTTGTAATTTCGTGCGCCCTAACAACAATATGCTGTAATAAAAATTTCATAAAGTAAAAATATTTAAATAAGAAAGGAAAAAAAAAGTATTTTTACTGTTTCACTGCGAAAAGACTTTCAAGTTTAAGATTTTTAAAAAGTCTTCGAATTTCATCTCATTATATTTCTATTTTAAATTAATCACCTTACTCTGAAAATTAAAATCAGGTTTAGGTATCTAAGGATGGAGAACTAGTATGGTAATTAAGATAATATTTAATGAATGGGATAGATAATCATTTGCTAGCCATTTTTTGGATAAAAAATATTATCAAGTTTAATTCCTTACTATTACTACACACGCACTACTACTACTAATAATAATAATTGATAAACACTCCTATTGTTCATTAGAAATGTAAGTTATAATATATTTCACTACATAAGAACTATTGAGACAGCACATAATTTTTTAAAAAAATTCTTTTAGAAATGAATTTTCTAGTTCTGGGATTCCACAAAACAATTAAGCTTTAGTAATTAATTTCTTGTCTTCAAGTACTAAAACTAGCATTTTAAAATTTTATGATTAATGATATGCCATTCATAAAATCGATTACGTATTATCGTCTGAATCGACGCTTGCTAAATTACAAGATGATTATAAAATAAATTTCCCTGTTTGGGGGCATTTGCAGCAAGAATTATTGACTAGAAGAAGACAAAAATTCATATTTAAACTTTTAAAAGTACGGAAAAATTAATTTAACAAAAAATAATAGTTTGTGCCAAAAATCAGGGATAAGGGAATTTTCGTCAATGAATTCAAATATTTGCTTTCAATATTAGTAAAACAGATCATGCAATCTTTCATTCTTTTTTTAATGCGTTCAGTTATTCCGTTGTCTCTTTTTTACTTTGTCTAATAAGTCAATATGCTTTCCTAAACTAATCAAAAATCATCAACTGGCATATACTACTAATTAACCAAATTTTGAAAATCAAGTGTGAAGACACTTGGTTTCTAAATTTTGAAAACTCAAGTGTCTTCATTTTGAAATAGTTTTTGTTTTTCCCTTTATTTACTTAAGCGGTTATGCAAGGAATTCGGAAGTAATCTTTATTTTCTGATATTATATTATTTTTTAAAGTTTTTTAAAATATTTTTTTTATTTTTTCAATGATATTCTACTAATTTTTCGATAATTTCTCAAAACGATTTTTTTATGAATTTAATGTTATATCACTGAATCTTAATCTTGGTGCTTTTCACATAATTTAAAAGAAGTTTAATGAAATCTGTGCAATCTATAATTAAATTGGGTGTTAACCAAATACCGTTCGACATTCATTAAATTAAAACATATGTTAGCTAGAAAAATTAAAATGAAATTACATCAATCAAAAATATGTGCTAAGGTAAAATACGAACGCTAAATATGGTTTTTAATTTGCATAAAGCAAAGGCTTAGTTTCGAAGAAGTAATTTTTTTCTTGAAAACTTTTAAACTTTTAAGTAAGCGATTCAAGAAATATGAATATGTGAATATTTGAAATGTAATATATATATATTTAAATGTTGCATATCTATACTTATAAAAGGTAGTGTTTGTGTGTGTGTGTGCGCGCGCGATGTCCAGATGAATCTATTGCACTTCGAAGCCCGAATTTTAAAATCTAATCTAGAAAATTTTTTATTTAATGTTTTGTGTTGTTTGGGGTCATTTTAGGGACATTTACGGCTGTAGTTTCTTTTCTATTTGAAAAAAATCAATAAACCATCGGATAGAACAACCAATTTTCGTTTTACTGAAGTTTGTTTTGAATTTCTAAGGTAATTTACTGAATTTTGAAATTTTTTAAAATAATAGTCACATTTATGGTAATTTTTGATAAAGATTTCTTCGAATTCTCGCATCTGACGTTATAACAGGTCTATAATTTTCATTTTTTTCAGCTTATAATTGGAACGTTTCTGTCGGATATAAAATAAGAACGGTTAAAATATCTTACTACGTTTTTTAAATTTATTTTTCCCCGATCAGTTCAAACAGTTTTTTTGCTAGCGAGATTTGACAGCGAGAGTTTCTCCGGACGATCCCAGAATGCATTGATTCAATTTCATTGGTTGGTGCGTGACCTTCCTAACAGGAGGTGACGTAATATGCTTTCATTCTCAGCATGCATTTATTTCTACAATCCGATTCCTTCCGGTGACGTCATTACATCCGCGTCATTGTCGGAAATCAATAATGTGTATCTTTTGTTTTGATTTTGTTTTCAAAACTTTTTCGTGTCATTGTGGGAATTTTTCCCCATTTTGTTGAAGTCCTGATTCCACGGGCAATGTTGTGCGCGTACTGCTGGTTAAATATATTTTTAAAATGAAATTTCTTATTTTTCAAAAAAATTCTCACAAGCAATAATTTGACAGTGCATTTGGACAATTATATCAAAGATAACTTTTAAAAAATATAAGTAATTGTTTAATGGATAAAATGATTTTTTAATTTATTTCTTGTTAAAATTTGCATTTTAGTCATAATTTCAAAGAAATAAAAATATCTTGTTTGAAAATAAGCAATATGATTAGTGCTGTTATAAAGTGTGATCACCTGAAGAAGACATATCATATTTTAAGGTATTTAAAACGAAGGTGTTAAGAACTTAGGCACCTCAGAGAATGAAATTTTTGAAAATTGTGCTAATTATTAAACTGGGAATGTGATACATTTTTATAGTTTTTAATGTTAAAAGCTATACGAATTTAAAAAATGTTTATTTTAATAGTTTATTTACTCTTAAATTTAATAATTTAAATTTGTTTTTGGATTCTTGAAATACTTCGTATATTTTATTTTTTAAATAAAAATTTGAATGTTAATGTATTCACATAAAGGTAATTATTTTCTGCCATGATTTTTTAAATATTTTTATTAAAACTAAATTTTCCTTTTATTTCTTTAATTTCTGAAATGTAATCATACTATGCATAGTGTTTTAGCACATAATCGATCTCCATAGCAAGAAAATATGTTTTCTATTGATCATTATTCATCAACTTAGTCTTCCCAAAATCATTTCAAAGTCGTACTCCATAATCGATCTCCATAGCAAGAAAATATGTTTTCTTTTGATCATTATTCATCAACTTAGTCTTCCCAAAAATATTTCAAAGTCGTACAATTTTAACCTTCTAAGTTTGCATTTCTCCTTTCATGAAGTTAAATAAGCGTTCTCAATAAAACCAAACAATTAAATATTTTTGAAAAATTGTAAAGTGAAGTTTATTGAGGTTGAAGTGAAGAAGTTAAAAAAAACTACATCCAGCATTTGAATTCTTTTCTTTAATATCCTAACATTTACACTTTTTCTAGATAAAACTAATTTTATAAATTGAAAGGATAAAAAGTTATAAATCTTGATCAAATTTTAGATTCCCTATTTACTTGTTGACAAAGAAATAGACGATATTTCCATGCGAAATAGCAAGGGACTTTTTAATGGATTAAAAAAAATACTGCTTCTTCTCATCTTTGAGAAGAGTAACTCAGGTAATAAAAAATCCATTCACTCGAAGAGAAACTAATTTCGCCTATAAATGACTTTGGATGGAGGCGTTCTCGACTTAATTTAAAAATGTGAATGTGACCGATGATTTATTGGTATTTTGACAAAGTTAAATATTTAATCAAAAATATAAGCTATGTGAAAGGATGATTGAATAATATTTCGATAGCTTAATGGGTAGTTTTAAAATGAAGTGAGTCAGTAGTCTGCATGACCATTTTATCTTACTGCTTTCTGAAAAATACAAATAACATAAACAATAAATAACATACTCGTTAAATTTTTCTTTAACTTACAGAACATATTCACTGTCTGCACATTAAAATATTGTTTAAACATAATGTTATACTATCTTAGAGCAGTAATACTCTAGTTTATTCACAAAATACTTCATTACACTTCATTCATTTAAGTACTTTACTGTATTACACTGTAAAATATTTAAAAAATTAAATTAATACTATCATGGTATTTTTTATGTTCTGTAACTCTTCTGTTATTTTAATTTTATGTGCATCTATAGTTTCAATTTAAAAAATATATGAATTTATTTCTTACGAAGTAAAATATACAGGGCGTCCCAAAAATGTGGAGCAAAGGTTTACTTCCTTAAATATTGATTTAAAACATATAATTTCAATTACAAAGTTTCATCAAATAAGGTAAGAAATTGTTTGAAAATACTTTGGTATCCAATGGAATTGATAATAAAAGTTACAAAAATTAAATTTTTATCCGGCCCCCATAGGGCAGAAATATCAATTAGTAAAATGTTTCTTTGACATTCATCTATTCGCATACAAAGTTGCACGCTTCTATCTGCAAAACTTCGTATATATATAAGAAGACAAAGTTGTTGACTTGGTCTACTTTTCCATACCTCTCACTGCAGTTTGATCCAGTCTTTCGACGTACATTTTAGGGATAATATACATATTTAAAAAATATTTAAAAGGCGGAATCAGGAAATATCAATGTATTTGTTAACTCATATTAAATCTAAAAACTAGTCAAATAATGCATTAATTGAAGTATTTACAAAAATAGTTCATCTTGTGAACTTTCAAAAAATATTCACGGTGACATATCAGCAGTGAGGCTCATCTTCCCAGAAACAAGCAGTGCTATAAAAATATTACTGGAATACAATTTTTAAAAATAGTTTAAATTTGCAGTTGTAATTATCCAAAATGCATTTTAGATAATTACAGTACTTTTTTTTTCGATGAGTTCCGTTTTAATAAGAGAAACATAATATGTAGGAACCAGCCAAGTTCCCGTTGTAGCAACATGAAAGTGAACCCGAAGCCTAAAAACATCCAATGGAAAAAAAACCAAGAACGCGAAGGCGAAGTATTGGTGAATTTCAAGGGGAAAAAACATTAGTTGGTTTTTAGAGCTAACAAGAGCAGCCGAAACTCCGGTTCTGGTCAAGTTCTCAGACAGAAAGAATGGCTATTTGCCTTCGTCCATTATGCCACTTTGTCGTACGCAATGAGCGAATTTTAGTGTTTTCCAAAAATATTTGGTGTGCAGCCCCATCCTGTGTCTCTCTTACGTTGTCATTCATATTCTGTCTTCTGTTCTCGTTTTAATCTTTTTCCGTTAATAATCGAACTGTTAGAGTTGAGAAGTAAGCAAATAAGAATAGAAACAAAAATACGAATTTTTAAAATAATTTTAGTGAGTTCTGCAACTCTTCAGACCTAAACGACGAGTCGCCACTGCTTCTAGGTAAAGCTTAATAATAAGCACAACGTTAAGAGCAAATAATAATTCCGTATTCTTGTTCAATATTAGGCTTTTTTCCTGTTGTAACTTAAATTTTTATTTTCTCAAGATGTTTTCCCATTCTTTATCAAGTCGATAGTTGCTCCAATGAAACTGAATAACAGTATGAGTCACTGACAATTTATTTCCATCCATGATGATTGGATGATGTACTATTAGACAAATATTTGCATTTCGCAGTGTTTATATGTTGAATAAACTTGCATGTCTGCAGTTCATATCTCCATATAAATTTGTGAGCATTCCCCCTCTAAATTTAAAAATTAACATATCTCTGTAAGATTTCCAGATATAATCGAGAAACTTGGTTTACACATATGTAAGTGTAAGAGGAACATTTCTCTGAAAGATATTTTTGCTGTACGGGGAACGTATAAAAATTTAATTTTTCCAACTTTTTATATTCAACTTCCACAGAAGCCACAGTGTTTTCACTCAAATTCCTACCTTATTTGATGAAACTTTATATTTGGGAGTTTATAATAAGTGCAATATTTAAGGAAATAAATGCTTGTTCCAATTTTTTGGGAAACCCTGTACATAACAATCAAAAATTTAATTACTATTAATATTAAAAATGTTAATAATAATTAATTCCAAATGGGGTTTTATACAAGTAGGGAAATTAAATAAAAATGAAAGGGTGAATGGTATTCTCTAATATAGTGACAATTTTTATATTAATCCATTACACGTTTTATAATTCGAAGTGGATAAAAATTTCAAGTATCAAAACGGTTAATTCTCCGGTTTATATATACAGAAACAAATAAAATTTTCTTGTGAAATTACAAGGACATTTGTAATACATAGAAAAATAAAACCTGATGTTCATCTTTAGTTCTAACTCATACAAGCAATATAAAAGAACATTTTTATGAAGAGGAAATCATTTCGCCTTTAAAGGATCTCAGCATGCTTATTGAATTCATTAATATTTATAAATTACTGTTTTTAA
>BGPR01000525.1:0-15717 GCA_013235015.1 Araneus ventricosus
AAAGAGGGAAATTAAGAAAAAACAGTTATAATGATTTTAAATAATAATAAGAATTCTGGTTTGGCTCTGGGGGGGGGGGGCTGTAGCCCGATACCCCCCCCCCCTGAATTCGCCACAGATTGTTCTTAATGGCAAGTGGATTTCACTTCCTATGTTTGCTACAAGAACAAATTACTACAATATGTTTTGAATTTAATAATTAAAATTTGTTCACAGATCATAGCATTATAAATACAATTAAACTTATTTTGCTTCCAGGGCCGGATTAATCGTTGTGCGAACCTGTAGGTAGGGTTGCCATAATTGCCAAGCATTGATACGGGACGTGTAATGCAATGTACATAAAACATGAAAAAGTGGTTAGGTAATGTATTATTATGAGTAGGTAGGTTATTTTACTCTGATAAACCAGCGGGAGTGGTATGTCCTAAACTTTCTCGTATACTTTCCCAAAAAGGTGCTGTTTCCTCCCCCCGCGTGGGTAAAAAAAATTCGAACCTACTGTAACCCAGAATCCCATGACTATCAGGAGGTTTTTCATTTCAGATTATAGTGATTGTAAAATATTTAGATAAAGAATCAAATTCAAAGAGATGCGTACCGATTAAAACGTATCTATCACACACTGCTAGGTTCCACTCTTGCCGGCTCAAGGACAAAGTGACGTAATTCGCTCAATAGTTTCCGCGTGCACAGAGATTGCTTTCAGTACGCATGCGCATGGAGAATCGGATTAGAAAAAATAATCATGCAGTTTGAACGCCTTTTTTAAATCGAATCGATCGACACAAAAATTGGACATAATTCTACAATTAAGGTAAGAAGGCCACATACCCAATTTCATTTAATTTTGTTCAGACGTTATTGCGGTCAAAAGTATGCGATTATCCAGACCGACAGACAGTCAACCCTTTGACGGATTTGGTCCAAAATTTGATACGAACCTACATTCATGATGATAAAACTGTGTACCAAATTTTATCCATCCAGCTATTCAAATTTGAGTTATAGTGTTCACATGAACGCGGACAGACAGACAGACAGACATACTTCCCGTAGACGAATTTTGTCCAAAATTTTATAGAAACCTACAAATGATGTGTAAAGATCACATACCAAATTTCATCCCTGTATCTGTAATAGTTTTCGAGTTATCGTGTTCACAGACACACAGACAGACAATTCCAAAATTGTGCTTTTCGGACTCGGGAAGGTTTAAAACGTGGAGATTCGTCAAAATCTCGTGTTCGAATTTTTTGACGATTACAATACTTTCTCTTTGTTTACTTCGTATACGAGAAAGTAAAAATCAATGTAGTTTAAGCAATCTAATAAAATGAACATGTAGTATAATAAAAAAGGTGCAAGGCTAATCCTGTTTAGACCAGTCATATTTTAAAGTTGACTTTATTTTCTTAATTATATCATTTTCTTCTTTCACATAATTATAAAATTGGGCGCTAGTCATTTTAATATTATAAAGAAAAATCAAAATTATTTCTGTTGCCTTCACTGACAACTTGTTTCTTTCGTCCGACCGTTGATTTGAAATTGGGGTAAATATTTTCTCCACATTTGCATTCTGTTCTGGGATGACAAATACGTGTTTGCTTTAATAGACATGGCTATTTGATCAATATATTTTGTATTTGCAAAAAAGTTCAGCCATTTTTCTTCCATGCTCAATTTCATTGTTGCTTCGCAGTTTTGGTGGTATTATTTTTCTCTAAATAATCTTTTAGATGTACATACTGGTTGAATAGATTACAATGTCGATGCTTTATACTTGTAAATATGCAATAGTGCGTTCTATTTATATGAGAAAACTGGACAAAAACGGGACAAATAATAATACGGGACTGAGTAGCGAAATACGGTGACAGTCCTGTATATACGGGATGTATGGCAACCCTAACTATAGACAATGTAATTTTCGGGCCCCCCTACTCCAATTTCCCAAACCAGATAATTTTAGTGGTTTTAATTTAATCTCCATATAAGCAGTTTGTGAGTAACAAGCAATATGACAAACTGAAATAACAAAACATTTCTTTGCGGGTAATCTTCAATAAATAAATATATAAATAGTTTTAAATTTCAAGTATGAAAAATTGAAATTTAACAGTAATTTTAAATAAAATGGTTAAAAATTTGCGAAACCTTTTTTAAACCATTTAAATATACCAATACAAAGTATCCCAGGACGGTTGACTTGTGACCCATTGGTCTGCTAACCAATTCGAAAACATGAAAAATATTCCAAGAATAATGTTCTGAATTTAAACGATACTCAATTTTAATTTCAGTAAGTTCGAGTACACATTTCTTGTAAATCAAATGAAAGCCCTGAAAATAATTTAAAAAAATAATAATAACCTCTGCCCCCCCCCTCAAAGTTGCGGAGCCCATAGGCAGTTGCCTACATTGCCTACTTAGTAATCCAGCCCTGTTTGTTGCCATTGTATAGTTCGGCCATTATTCTTCAGGTGCAAATTTTTTATAACGGAAAAGTGGAAACCAAGATCTGGTGTTTCATTTCTGCAACAGAATATAGCTAAGAGTATGGAAGGATTGTCAATGACTAGCCATTAGAGATTGTATAGAAAGTTCTTTAAAGCATAATTTTGACCGATATAATCTGTTCGGGATCAGTATTAAATACAAGTGATTCTTCTCTCGTTACTTAACTCGAATGCAACAGATAGAACAGCAGATTTTATTTGAAGGGTTTACTTCAGGAGGTATTTTGTTTTCTGAATTTTAATTCTATTTATTTATCAACCTTTTGTCAGGAGGCGAAAAAACAAGAACACGTCCTCCTTCAAAATACAATCAATGCAGAAACTTTCAACACTGCGAAGGTAAATAAATTTGCATATTATTGTTGAGGAAATATCAAACTCTGAAGGTCTCGAAGATCTTAAAGACTGATTGATATTATTGAATCATTCTAGAAGGGTAAGCGTTTTTTTTTTTCAGTTCTGCTCGTAATCTGAATCTAGCAAACAAAGGTTTATCACAATGTGAGGACAAATTCATGTTTGTAAAATTGTGTAAACATCATTAAACAGATTAACAGAATAAAAATGTCATTATAAATTTCGTTTTTACTTATAGAAAAAGAATATAAACTAAACAAGCATTTAAACAACCCAATAACGATAGACATGAATGTCGACTATCATAGCATTCATCCAATCATCTTCCTTACTCTAAAATATATTCAATAGAAAAGTGGGAAGATCAAAATTTGATATCTCTTTGAGAACGCAAAATATGAATCAGAAATGAACAGGAAAAGATATAAAATGATCTGTCCCTGTAGAGATAAATTATTTTAATGAGTGATATCATATATTATTTTTACTCAAAGATCATTTTTCCCTTTCTTATTCATAAGTTCGCCATCATCAATTTCAGTTTTGTGTGTGTGTTTTAATTTTAACGCACATTTTACTCACTCTTCGTAGTACAAGTGGTGGATGTATTTCAACAACTAAATGGACCACAATGGTTTGGTTGTAGATTATTGGATTTGTTGTCAGAGAATTACACATTCGGGTTCTGATTCCTTTGAAGATCTCCCGTGTATGTGGACCTACCTGTTACCTGGTTTGCATTCAATTTAGTTCGGGATCAAACGTCCTCACACTACTGTGCTATAGCATTTGGAAAGTGCCGTTCTCGTAAGTAGATCACGGTTCAAAATTATCAGGCTCGTTTCCAAATTTCAATAATCCTGGTGTAATTTCACACTGGCCGTTATTCCAGCCAGCTGACAAATCTATTCATCGCTGAGGTATATTAGTATTTCTATTGGATGATCGATTGTTTAATAACTTTTTGTGCTTTAGAGATGAAATCAAATTCTATAGTTTCATTTTCATCGCAATATACGAATTCAGGAACTGCTATTGGTTAAAATCAGATATTCACCTCAAACCAACCTTTTCAAATTCGTTCGACTAAAATTTGCGTATTCGGTATGTCATCTGCAGTGCATTTACCTGAAAAGTGTTTTTATAATTATTCCTTTAGGTAGACAAATTCACCACTCTGAGTTTATGGTAGTGATTTTGCTTCCAAAGTTTATTTGTGCGATCTATGTGCCCGTTAATGCGTTACCCGCATACGTGAGTGTATATATGCTCTAAACCAAGGGTTCCCAACCTTTATTCCCTCGCGTACCCCTTGATTAATTTTTATATTTTCGCGTACCTCTTATTGTCATATCCTCCCCTCCATACACATACACACTATCATCCGTCTATTCAAAGAAGTTTTTATCAATAATGTTAAGGGCTTATGTTAGCTTAAGAGTCAAATGACTCGAATTAATAACATTTGCTGAAGGTATTTTTTATTTTACCTTTTATTCCTTTTTCACAATAGTATTAGTTCAACGTCAAAACAATTGAAATCAGTATTGCAATAATTTCGCATTAACTTATAAGGATGGCTAAAAATCACTCCGTAATAATCAATTTTCAAGTGGTATAGTTATTAAATAGCAAGTATTCACTTGGGGAAAGAAAATTCTGTAACTTTTTTAATTCCTTATGTTTTCCTTTTTCCGCCATTACTAACTTTGATTTCGCGTACCCCTGGGGTACGCGTGCCACAGGTTGGGAACCTCTGCTCTAAACATCTCTTTATGCTATCTATTATTACCAGCAGCAATATGATTGTACTATTCTACGTATTTTAGTCAGTTATTACTTTATTGGTTGTCACTAATCGCATTTAATATTTCATTCTCAAGTTAGAAATCTGTAGGAATCGGTCCAGACTCTTGCCGAGAGATTTTAGATTAAGCAGAAGCATATTTATCTAAAAATGCATAAGTTTTTCTTTTATACGAACTTATATTCTCATATTTTTCTATCAATTATGGTCAAATGTTTCAGAAAAAAACATTTATTTTTAAATTAAAAAGAATTCACGTGTAAAACAAGTGGGCTGGGTTCAAACACACAGTTTTATCCCGCAAGCAAGTGTAATTAATTTGTAAATATGTTATGCGTTTTGGCTAGGGTTGCCATGGGTCCCGTGTATAAGGGACTGTCTCCGTTTTTCACTAATCACTCCCGTATTACTATTTATCCTGTTTTTGTCCCGTTTTCTCCCTAAACTCAGTCAGTGGAGGCAATTATAATTGTGTGAAAGAAGGAAATGATATAATTAAGAAAGTAGTCAACTTTAAAATATGACTGGTCTAAAAAGGATTAGCCTTGCATCTTTTTTATTATTCTACGTGTTCATTTTATTAGGTTGCTTAAACTTCGTTGATTTTTAACAGAGTAAAATAAACCATTACCTACCTGCTTTTTTCGTTTTTTAGTTATTTAGTACTTAAATGTCCCGCATCAGTCCTTGGAAATTTTGGCAACCCTAGTTTGGGTGGATGCATGAGCGGAAATTTCCGTTACCAAAAGAATTTGGATCAGGTCCAGAATTCAAGCGAAAATTTCGATTTAAATAAAATTATGAAAAGTTAGAGTAATGCCGTATTTTTCATAATATTTCTAAGGTCAAACAATAACTGTTTTTATGTTTTACTCGATTTAATTTCTCAATTCTTTATACTTTAAGCCTGATTTCAATGATTAGCGTTCATCAAGAATTTATTCACTTACTCGTTATTGTAATATGCATAAAAAATTTCAATAAAACTATAATTATTTTAACTGCATCTGTAGAATAGACTTTTATATGACCGGCATAAAATATGTTAATTTCAAAATTACTAATATAATAGCCCAGATCTGTCTCTCACTGATCCGGTAACGCTCTCACGTCACCGACAATAAATTTCGCGCCATAGTACTGCGAGACGTTAAACAACATTATTTCATTGTTAGAGCACCTAAATTTCAATAATTTTAAATTTAAAAGAAGTAATTGTTGTTCTAATTTCAAATTTAATAGCTCTAAACTAGTGAAATAAAATTTGCTATCGATTGATATAAAATTTATCTCGCTATGATCAATAGTTCCCCAGAAATTTTAAATTATATTAATCCTATATTTCAAATTAATTTCCGTTTTTTAATAGAAAGTAGTAAATCACGTCAGTGGTATATCATGCGCGTGATATATATAGTTTGGACGCCACGATGCATCTGGTTATTTATTGCAATCGTGATGATATAATTTGATAATATTTTTTGGCAACGTTTGACAAGCAGAGAAGTGCTTTGTTTTGATTAGAATTTCGAAAAAGAATTCCTTTGAAATTTTAACTTAAGTTTGGCCAGCTGAGAATTTCATGGTTACTGAATTATTATGTACATATTCTGTATATATTTTTTACTATAATTTAATACTTTACAATTTGCACCCGTCATACCATGACGGGTGATTTTCTAGTTATTTATATACTAACCAAACCGATTTCAACTTCTCCAACAGTGATAGCAGCGAACAACAGAGCGCGCTCGCAGCCAAATACGAACCAGTCGTCACTATTCCTATTCAGAAAAATAAAAGGAAAGGGATATTTCTGAATCTAATTTGGTGCATTTGGCAACAGGCTGTAATATCTCTCGCATTTATTGATTTAAGCGTCGGGGGAACTGTGCGTGGAAGACATATCAACGCAAAATTGAGACATGTTATTCACCCTTCGGTGTCTGATGCGAGTCTGGTCTGCGCGCCAAGAAAGCAGAAAATTCTCGCCAACCTTCCACTATGGTATTATTTACCTTGAACAGTCTAGACGAGGAAGAGTCTGGAGACGATCGATGTTTTGACTTTATCTCTCGCGCCTTTATTATTATTAAAGGCAATGTTCTTGTTTCTTTGCAATCAACCGTAGTTAAACGAAGATGTTATTCCTCGGCCTTTGCAGGAACTTGCTTCTCTCTCTCTCAGAGAGACGCCCGAACCTGCCCTTCACCCACGCCTGTTACCGTTTCTTATCCAAACACGACTTTTGTTTTCCCAGGTAATGGATAGCGTCATGCAAATGCGACCCTCACTGGGTTGGGTTGGGTTGGCCCGATTGTAGGATTTAGTTTGGGTTTTGATTCAAAGCGGTTCTTTTCTTTAAATTCGCAAAAAGAGAAATACTTGATACACGTCTTTCTTTTCGGACACTGGTTCGCACTCACTGATTAAGCGAGTGATTCAACAAAAATAAATATTAATAATAAATTATTCATGAGACGGCGAATGTTTCCCACGTACAGATTATATAGTTCAGCAACGGATTCCGAGACTGCCACTTTTGGACGATTTTACACCGTAAGGGGTGTCGGGAAATGAGTCATATGAGCGCATTTCCGGAGTTCTTTGTTAAATCACGCTCAGTAAAATGTCAATTCCATTCTGTACTTTCCCCTTATTTTGATGGAAATAACTCTGCCTGGCGCATTCGCAAAAGCGAGGAGGGTTTCCGAATCCGTTGCTAAACAATATTTACTACATGGCGAAGCTAAACACAAAACTGTCATATTGTGGAAGTATGCGAGAAAGTCGAGGGATTAGCTCTCCCGCTGGTTTATTAGTGATGTATTTCGTAATTCTAAGCCAGGAGTCAACTACGGACATGCACGTAACACAAAACTACAGTATGTTGGTATGATGAGCTAACTAGGTCTTGGCCCTTGGGACTTAGTAGAGGAGTCATTGCGGCCCTTGGGCCAAAAAGTTTGGAGTCTCGAGTTCTAATCCGTGGCTAGATCACGCTCAGTAAAATGTAAACATCACCCTTCCATTCTTCACCTTCCCCCTATTTTGATGAAAATAACTCCGCATGCGCAAAAGCTCGGAGGGTTTCCGAATCCGTTGTTATACAATAATTTTATTTTCTTTTATAACAAGACGCCTCAATTACACAAAACCGGCTATAATTTCTTAAATTAATACTCTGTTCTGAAGTATATTTCAGAATTTTGAAGAATTTCACCAACTGCTGCTGAATAATGAAATGATATTCACTGAGTGAATGACCTTTTACCTCGCTCTTTCTCTGAACTTCTCAACAATTTCAAATTTTGGAGTATTCCGTGACAACTCAAACTTACAGAATAACCAAATATATACCGATCTTTCTTTTACTTATCACTAGAGGGTGAGCCATAAATTATGTTACCGTTTCAATTTAAGCAATGAAGATTAGTTTTCTTACCCAACATTTAATCTGTCTTTCTATACGATAAAGGATATTCGCTTTTTTAGTTCTTCTGTTCTTTTAATAACACTATCCTGCCTTCCGTTTACAAACGCAGTATCCATAGATGAAGCATTACTTCGTCGTTTGTGACCCAGTGGCGGACGGGGGGAGAGGCAAAGGGATTATAGAGGCCCTGGGTGCTAATCGTTGGGGGGAGGGTTGCCATATAGACAAAATAGTGACCATACATCAATTTTGGACACCAGATATGATGAGGGGGCGAAAAAAAAATCGTTTTGTGGCTCAGGCGCCGCCTACTTTCGTTACGTCATTGCTGTGACTCAAATTCCGTCTTGAATTTAATTACATAAGCACGATTTTCAAAATACTTTCCAGAAAGAAGAACCATCAAATCAACCAAATATATGCCAACTCTTTGTATGAGAACGATGGATCACCCATTCAGCTACACAATTTTGGTCCCTTCAGCCGAGATCAGTTTTTTTTTTTTTTCCCAACATGAATCTCCAAAGCTTATTTAGGTGGTTTGGTGGGTCAACTCACTATCTCATCTTCATTTACCTTCTTATGCATGAAGGAATTTGTTTAAATTTAACTCGGAAACTTGAAATTACTCATGGTATGTAGCTTGGGAGTAACTCTTAATTTTACCATTGGTCATACGGCGAGGACGAAACTGTGACCAACGTATCATCCTCTAAATGTCCGCTCCACGCCACTGCGAAGTCTTTAAAGTTTGCGCAATATTCTCACATGAGATCACAGCATCCCTTTGTAGCACTCAACAGTAAACAGTATGCCTTAATCTATTAGCTATACGTGGAAAATTTTCATAATTCATAAAATACACGTTGAAAGTTTTTATCATGATTTAAACTTGAGATTGTCATCATTTTATAATGGTTCATCTTACTGATTATGATTTATTTGTTCTCTATTTCTTTCCCCTATAAAGAATTTCTTTTACTTTAGAAACTAATACAAACGAAATACATTGAGTCGTTTTTCAAATTCAGAGTGCAATCCAGAGTGCCGAAACCCATTTGCATCTATCCTGTATATATATCAGTGAAAATTAGTAGAGGAAAAGGTGTAAATATGGGCCCCCTCTTTTGTTTTTGACTTAAAGTTACTTTCATTTTGAAAAATTCTGAATTTTTGACCTTCATTGACAACTATTACAAGTTTACTAAATGATAGGAGGCAAAACAATGATTAATACCAATTATTTCAATTCGAAAACGAAGATTTACAAAAAGCTTTTAAAAAAGCACCAGAAAAAATGGGGTGCAAATATGGGCCCTCTCCAAAAGAGTCGCAAAAATTAGTTTAAAATATTTTAAAACAGGATAAACAATACAAAATAGTAGAGAATTTATTTATTACAGAAAAAAATTATTTACAGAAATCGCAAACATAACTGGCTGTTTCAGCCCCGGCACAATCTAAGTGTGCCAACATTTGGCACATAACACATTTAACCCACACTTCCCCGCGAGTGTCTTCAGAGAACTTTCCATCACTAAAGATGCAAGTTGCCTTCCTCGAGTCTGGTTTATCCCCATCGTTGATATCCAGGTTGATATCATCATCGCTGTCCACAAGGGGAGGATCATAGTAGTCTGATGGGTCCGATGATGAATCGTATCGTTTCGTGGGTCGAATTTTCTTTTTTTGAAGGCCCTTGATCTTCCCACCCCTGCCCCCTGGCCGGTTTCTTACCCCGGGAACACTCAAGGACGTCTTCTTGGGAGCACTTTTCTCAAGAGATTTGGTCAACTGATCCTTGTATGGTGATCCAGTGATGAAGCTGGACCTTGTTGCTTTGCGTCCACGAGTAGTGGTTCTCTTCTTAATGTTGGGGACAGGAGATATGTCGAACGGAGAAACTGTATTTGAAGTTCCCGGGGAACATTTCGGTGTTTCAGCAGCCTCATCAATTGGCATTGAAAGGGTGCCCATATTTACACCAACCAAACCTTAGAAATATCCAGAACAGAACAACACCAATTCGCTCAATAACTCACGCTGCATCCACACTACTTGAAAGAATGGTTCCAACTGTTCTCTGCTATCTTATATCAACAAGTATCGCCATCTACAGTCCTGGATGCCGGTCTTCAGCACCTCCCATAGCCACTTTGGAAGGGGTGCCCATATTTACACCAGTGCCCGTTTTTACACCAGTTCCTCTAATCGTGGTTTGAGGCAAAATTGAAAACTGAGAACAAAGCCTGCAGTATAAAGAATTTGTATTTCCGGGATTTATAAGAAGGTGGATTAAATTTTAAAACATAAAAACTAACTTTAATTATGTTTCTAATAAAAGCTCAAACCGCTAGACAATAAGTGAAGCTCATGCTCTTTTTTATTTTTCTCTGAAGCTTTTTCAGTCCCCCTCCCCCTTTTTCACCGTACTAACTCTTTATAAACCACGCATACTTTCCGTCTTGCAAACATGCATTTGCATTTTACGAGATCGGAGGATTTTCTCCTGTCATAACAACCGTCAACAAGTTTCAAGGGACATCATCATGCATTACTTGCACGTAGTGTTTCTGACTCGCACAAAACAATAAATCAAAACGTAATAACACATTTCTCGTCGCGCATATTGTTACATAACTTTAAATTGATATCCTTTGAAAAGCAAATGTTCCAAATCCATGTCGCAAAGAAGCAGCTTCGACAGCGCAGCTGAAATTTCGTATTGCGCAACGAGTTACAAAACCAGCAATCCGCAGATTAATTCAGAAACAGCAGCTGAAAAATGAAAAGACCTCTCATAAACTGCTGTTTAGTTTCCTTTAAAAGTTACTAGGGTGTCTTAGTCATCTACGCAGTTCCGCATAAATGACTAACTGTGCATGTCAAGCTCTGTGATTAAGCTTGTTAATATGATGGTTCTTATCCCTTTTGTGAATCTTAGAGCCGTTTTTGCTCATCTGTTCTAGAATAAGAAGCAATTACATTAACTACTAAGAGGAAAAATCGATATGTTCTGACCTCGGCATTTTCATCGAAACGCTTTATTTCGAATTTACATGTTAAATTAGATAATTTGTCCCAAGAGAAATTAAAAATATTTATCCCTGTTTAATTGTTTAATAATAAATAATAAATAATAATAACGAAACTATAAAAAAAATTTAAGGGAACTAAGTCCGGGAAAAAATGACGTACCTACGAGCATCAGGCAAGAAAATAAAATAGGTGCACACTACAAATAGCGCATCAGAGCTCGGAATATTTCTGGCTGACAAAAATGCAAATTAGGCTATCAAGGGGAAAAAAATCTGGCTTGTAATAATCAACGGATAACACGCTTCATCCCAAAATGAAGCATAAACTTTTTCTTAAAAGTTACCAAATATTTTCTGTTAATAATTTATATATTTGAATGATTCTCAGACTGTAACTGCTAATATTTTAAGAGAGAAACTTTCACCACATTCAGACACAATTCATATCGACAGTATGCAGAAAGCTATGAGCGACTGCATCATGGGCGAATGATGCGATAAGTATTTCTATCCATCTTTGTATTTTAGAAAAAGCTCCAAAAAAGTAAACTTTCTTTTTACTTTCTCGCATACGAAGTACACAAAGAGAAAGTATTGTAATCGTCAAAAAATTCGAACTCGAGATTTTGACGTATCTCCACGTTTTAGACCTCCCTGAGTCCGAAAAACACAATTTTGGAATTATGTCTGTCTGTCTGTGAACACGATAACTCAAAAACTGTTAGAGCTACGGGGATGAAATTTGGTATGTGGTCTTTAAACATAATTTGTAGGTTTTTATCAAATTTTGGACAAAATCCGTCAACGGGAAGTCTGTCTGTCTGTATGTTCAAGGTCATGCGAACGCTATGACTCAAAAACTTGAAAAGCCAGATGGATAAAATTTTATACACAGTTTCATCGTCATGAATGTAGGTCCGTATAAAATTTTGGGTCCAATCTGTCAAAGGGTTGACTGTCTGTCGGTCTGTATAATTTATCATTGAAACCAATCCGCTTCCTCCACGCCCATGCGTACGGAAGCAATCTTCTGAGCTCGCGAAAGGAGCGAATTACGTCAGTTTGTCCTTGAGACGGCAAGAGTGAAACCTAGCAGTGCGCGACAGATGCGTTTTAATCGGTACGCATCCCTTGAATTCTTAATCTAGATATTTTTCAATCACTATAATGAAAAACCTTCTGATAGTCATTGGATTCTGGATAACAGTAGGTTCGAATTTTTTTTAGCCACGCGGGGGAAGGAGAAACGGCACCTTTTGGAGGAAGTATACGAGAAAGTTTAGGGAAGAACACTCCCGCTGGTTAATATACAGTTTCAATCCACAGAATATCGATTACTAGTGTTTAAAATTAAAATTTTGTTCAAATGTATCAATTAATTTAAAAAATGCATTAGGATATTATTCAAGATTATTCACCTAGGCGCAATGATGCAATACCGGGTTTTCCTCATATTATCAACCTGATTTCGTCACTGATGCGCTCAGCTGCGTTTGATCCGGGGAAAGATAGCTCCGACAGCTGTCGGTTACTTACAATGAACGTTGAATTCTCTATTACTATTTGTCCCGTTTCCTTCCTAAACTCTGCGTCATTATAATTTTTAGATGACTCGCGCCCAATTTTATAATTACGTAAAAGAAGAAAATGATGTATAATCAAGAAAGCAAAATCAACTTTAAAATATGACTGGGCTAATAAGGATTAGCCTCGCATCTTTTTACTTTCTCGTATACGAAGTATACAAAGAGAAAGTATTGTAATCGTCAAAAAATTCGAACTCGAAATTTTGACGAATCTCCAAGTTTTAGACCTCCCTGAGTCCGAAAAACACAGTTTTGGAATTCTGTGTGTCTGCATGTCTGTGAACACGATAACTCGAAAACTATTAGAGCTACAGGGATGAAATTTGGCATGTGAACTTTACACATAATTTGTAGGTTTATGTCAGATTTTGAACGAAATCCGTCTAAGTGAAATCTGTCCGCGTTCATGTGAACGCTATAACTCAAAAACTTGAATAGCTAGATGGATAAAATTTGGTACACAGTTTTATCATCATGAATGTAGGTCCTTATCAAAGTTTGGAAGAAATACGTCAAAGGGTTGACTGTCTGTCGGACTGTATAATCGCAAACTCGTAAAAATTATATCTCCTAAACCATTTGGCTTAGATAAATAAAAATTGGTATGACAGTTGCTAACATTAATTATAGATCGGTGCCCAAATTTCGTTCCAATCGGTTCAAAAAAAGACGTTCAAATTGCATAATTAATTTTTCTAATCCGATTCTCCATACGCATGCGTACTGGTAGCAATCTCTGAGACGCGGAAAGATTACGTCGCTTTGTTCTTTAGCCGGCAAGAGTGGAAGTGGTGCTAGAGACAATAGGTACGCATCTCTGAATTTGATTATTTACCTAAATATTTCACAATCACTATAATCTACATTGAAAAATCTTCTGATAGTCATTGGATTCTGGGTTACAGTAGGTTCTAATTTTTTTATCCACACGGGGGGAGGGGAAACAGCACCTTTTTGGGGAAGTATACGAGAAAGTTTTGGGGAGACCACTCCCGCTGGTTAATTATTCTACGTGTTCATTTCATTAGATTGCTTAAACTTGATTGATTTTTCTTTTAACAGAGTAAAATAAACTATTACGTACCCACTTTTTTTCATGTTTAATTTATTTAGCGTTTAAACGTCCCGTATCTATGCTTGGTAATTATGGCAACCCTACCTAATGCGCATATACGTCCCAGAGATTATACTTCATTCCCTATTGATAAATAATTCCCATTTCTACATGGGTTTTTATGTTTTCCGTGTTGTTGAGGAATTAGGGAATAAATTTATGATTCAAGAAACTTGGAAACACTCTCAGATTGCAAATGGCGGACTTATGTTTTTCAGCATGCACATTACTCAAGTTTGAATTGGTCTTTTTTTTTAATTTTACAGCAAGTACAACTATATTAATACCATACTTAGTGTAAAATAGTTCGCATTGTTCTTATTAAGTAATAATTTGGACTTTTTAATGCCCGATTTAAGAAATTTTGAATAAATTCTTTTTGTGGGATATATTGTCCCAAACAATGGGACAGACAATCCATCCCATCAGTGATCCAATTACTACAAGATTATTGTTACGAAGCTGTAAAGTTTGTTTCCCTGATATGCTAATTTTATGGCAGAAAAGAGAGTCTTTTAGTATGTCAACATTAAATTAAACTAAATGTCGTAGTTAAATTTTAATCATGCAGAAGTGGGGTGGAAAGGGCCATTGTTTTTGACTTTCCTTTTACAGATTGTTATTCATGTTCATCTATCTTTTAATTTACATTGCAAAAGAACCTATACCACAGGAGTGATAGCCTGATATGAAAAACTATGAAGTGCTAATGGAAAGACAAGTGTCCTGTAATTATCGCTATCGAGGTGATGATGAATTTATTAATAAAATCTTTTTTCAAAAAAATGTTTTAATAATAAAATTTTGTGTTTCAAAAGTTCTATTATGTAATTCAACATAGTTAGATGCTTATGAATATAAAACACACACAGGTGCTCAAAATTAAGAGATTTGCATTCTTTTTTTGAAGAGGAGTAAAACTAATGCTTTCAAACAAAGACACAAATCTTTAGTATTAAATAATTCTCATATACGTCATACTTGCATATTGGCTGTGCATTTAGAAGATTAGGCTTTATTAGCGCATGTGGCAATTTGGGCATTTTTTTCTTCTCTCGCATGCCTGGGCATAATAACGTGGAATTTTTTAGTAACATTTGATGAAATTTAAAAGTAAAGAGATAAAACGAGTAATCATAAACCTTTAGAATGAGGTGGAGAATTGTCTGTAGACTAGCAGCATAGCAGCATCAACTGCAAATTGCTGAGGATTTGAATGTAATACCCATCGTCATGTACAAATTATGAAAACTGTATAAGAATACCGGACGGACCCATGTAGAGAAAGCTTTTGCAAGATAGTCTAAGAATTAGGACTGTCATTGAGGATTGATATTTGTCCATTACTAAGAGGCGTGTAACAGTGGTCTTTTCAACTCTCTCCCGACCTTCATATGGCCATAGGTAAGCAAGTTTCAATAGTTGCTGTATTTAAAAGGCTACACGAGAGAAGTCTGTTTGAAGACCTGTTGTTTGCGTTCCGCTTAGCATGTTGGCATGTTAGGAGAGCCCCATTAGCATGTTGCAAAAATATCGATTTTGGACCGAGATAGCGAGGAAAACGTTATATTCGCTATTAAAGCCCAGCTCAGCCTAACCAGTGATTCTTGATGTACATTATTTGGAGAGAACATTGGACCCGCTACCTGTCCTCCAGCACTATAGCAGCGGAGGGTAGGCATGGTATTGGATAGACCCATATTCCTCATTTGATGAAATTTAAAAGCAAAGAGATAAAACGAGTAATCACAAACCTTTGGAATGAGGTGGAGAATTGTCTGTAGACTAGCAGCATAGCACTATAGCAGCGGAAGGTAAGCATGGTATTGTATAGACCCATATTCCTCATTTGATGAA
>BGPR01000525.1:15727-75119 GCA_013235015.1 Araneus ventricosus
ATTCCTCATTTGATGAAATTTAAAAGCAAAGAGATAAAACGAGTAATTACAAACCTTTGGAATCAGGTGTAGAATTGTCTGTAGACTAGCAGCATAGCACTATAGCAGCGGAGGGTAGGCATGATGTTGGCTAGACCCATATTCCTCTATGTCTTTGGCAGAAGCTCTGAAACTGATGTGAAGTATGAAATGGACATTTATGCTCGCCTTTTCAAGAATGCAGTTGGCCCTAATTTCATTTTTATCGATGACAACGCTCGTCTACATAGGGCTCAGCTGGTCGACGATTTTCTGAAAACTGAAGATATCCGTCGGATGGATTGGCCATCCAGATGTCCAGACCCAAATCCTAAGGAGAATATCTGAGACGTTATTGGATTAGCAATTGCAACTCACTTTTCTCCTCTTAGAACCATCTAGGATGTGAAAACAGAGTTACTGGAAGAGTGGGTCCGAATGCTGAAGGTACTCATAAACTGCCTTATCTGTAGTATGAATTCACTGTGACAGCAATATAAGTGGCGACCGGACACCTTTTACATCCGTTTCTTCCCCGATGATATGACCTCTATTTTAGACCTTTTTTGAATTGATGTGTCTTACACACAATCATACGTGTGTACCAAACACTCATTTTTTTGTATCATATTAACCTATGTCATGTATAACTCATTGAATCCCAAGGCCTGGGGTGTAAACTATAACTGGGGGGGGGGCGAAATGTTTTTTTAAAAAAATAATTTAAAAAATTAGTTATTCAAATATGAAGCAAAGCATCGTTAGTGTCATTCATGTATGAATGGTGTGACATTCAATTTGTTATCGGTTTACCACTGCAGAAATGTTAGTGGGATTCGTATAAGAATGACGTGGTATTTAATGCACTAAAATTTGTCCAGTACTTTCAGAGATTATCAATCAAAAGCGAAAATTCTTTTAATTTTGAACCCCAGTACGGATTCAATATTCATAGGACACGCAGGACCAGAAAAGAAGAAACATGAAATAGGTACATAAAATGAGTAATGTGAAAGATGGGTGTTTTTTTAGCTCGTGATTTGTATCCGTCAGTGATCCCGCGTGACTTGCAAAGATTTCACAAAAGATCCTGAACTTTACCTTTTAAAAATTATCTGTATAAAAATAAGTAGAAAATAATGTGCCATTCATTTTTCTTAATTTGTAGCTTAAGTCCGTAGTATCCTGTTTCTATGCGTCTTATTGGTCTCGCCTACCACCTGCATTGCAACAGCACTCGCATACCTGGGCATGAACACTTCCGTATTGTGCAATGTTCAGGTTCCCAAACAAAAGAAAACATTCAGTAAGCAACTGTTATTTTTTATCTATTTTCTTTTCATTTTTTTTATAAATTGTGAGTTACCAAAGAATTGTTATTACAACATAAACTTTACTTCGGATCATAATGACATTTTGGCGAACACTTTTCATTCTCTGCCACATCGTTTTTGATTCTTAAGCCTGGGCGTCGGTCGGTCGTCAAGATCGAATTGCGATGTGGAAACATTGTCCGTTCGTGAGTGAAGAAGGGGCCCCTTTGGGGGCACATGCCCTAGTTCGTGGTTGGATACCTTTCGGAGGCGAGGAAGCGAGACTGAGTGTAGGTGGGAGGTCGGTCATGGCTACAACGTCGATTTCTTCGCTTGATATCTTCGCTAATGGCGCAAAACCGTGGGTTTGTTCGTGTAGTTATAATTTGTGAGTTTTGTTAAAATTGCCTCAAAACTAAGATTTTAGTTGGAGCTCTGTGAAAAGTTACATCTCAGTGAATACCTACTCACCATGCGTAAAATTATTTGTCAAATTCAGATCGATTTGATCTTCGAAGACAAATCTGCAGTGATACAAAAGCCAGACTTGATTATGCTACGCAAATGTTAATATCAAGTAATATGCAGTTCACAAAGTTACGAATTGCAGACTCATTCACAATCAACTTTATCAAACTTATTTCACTGGATTTTTTTTCCTTATTGTTTTCTTACAGCTTTGACAAGTGAGCTAAGATTTTGCTTTACTTGCTTTGGGGAAAGGAAAGAAATATATAACCTGAAAACTGTTGTATAAATTATTTCAGGAAGAATTAAGGATAATTATTAATGCATTTCTCTGTTTTAATATTGGGACTTAAGGGCATTCAGACATAGCATTTTTTGAAATATTGGTAGTGTCCGTAATCGAATAGACCTTTCCTGCAAAGAAAAACACCTAGGAATATAAGATTTACCTGATTGATACTATTCAACTTCTAATTACGTAATATTCTGCTTCGAAATAAACTGTACAGAAGGCTAAAATAAAATAGATGAACGGTCTCAAAGTACTATAAAATTTATTTTTAAGAAAACGGTACCGAACTGATTCAGCATTTGCTAGAGGAACAGGAATATTACAATATATACTATTACTTTCTCTCCTATTTTACGTTGATACTTGGAGTATTGGTGATAGCTTTTAACATTTTGATTTTTTCCTCCTTTCTTGTACTTTCTCGCTTCTTATAGATGAGAACTGTAAGAGTATTCCAACTTTTCTAAAGCCTCAAAACTAGTTTCACTTAATTAGGGTACATTGATATCAACATCAGCGTTGTCAAAAGGTCACATATTCCTTCTCCTTTTTTACTTTCTCGTATACGAAGTATACAAATAGAAAGTATTGTAATCGTCAAAAAATTCGAACTCGAGATTTTGACGAATCTCCACGTTTTAGACCTCCCTGAGTCCGAAAAACACAATTTTGGAATTATGTCTGTCTGCGCGCCAAAACAATATACTAAATTTCATTTATCTAGTTTGCTCTCATTTTGAGCACTGTTTTAAGACAGACAAACAAACAGTCCAACCCTCTGACGGATTTAGTCCAAAATTAGACACAGATCTAAAATTTTGATGTAAATATGATGCACCAAAATTAACCCATTTGGGGTTTTTGAGTTGTACAGTTCACATCTCCACTAATAGAGAGACAGACAAACAATTATATAATTAAACCCATATGCAATTTATATACTCTTTTGCATTTTTGAATTGTCGTGTTCGCATGCACACGGACGGACAGACAGGCAGAGACGGTCTCTTCGTTCGTTGCGTTTTTACTTTCTCGTATATGAAGTATACAAAGAGAAAGTATTGCAATCGTCAAAAAATTCGAACTCGAGATTTTGACGAATCTCCACGTTTCAGACCTCCCTGAGTCCGAAAAACACAATTTTGGAATTATGTCTGTCTGTGTGTCTGCGAACACGATAACTCGAAAACTAGTAGAGCTACGGGGATGAAATTTGGTATGTTATCTTGCCACATAATTTGTAGGTTTCTATCAAATTTTGGACAAAATCCGCCTAAGGGAAGCCTGTCCGCGTTCATGTGAACACTGTAACTCAAAAATTTGAATAGCTAAATAGATAAAATTTGGTACGCAGTTTTATCGTCAGGAATTTAGGCCCTTATAAAATTTTGGGCCAAATCTGTCAAAGGGTTGACTGTCTGTCAGTCAGTATAATCGCATACTTTTGATCGCAATAACTTCTTAACAAAATTACTTAGATAAATAAAATTTTGCATGTGGCCTTCTAACCTTTCTTGTCGGTTTGCATTCAATTTTTGTGTTAACCGGTTTAAAAAAAGGCGTTCAATTTGAATTTTCTCTGTCTTCAATATCCTACGACGCAGAAAAGAAGGCCGACTAATCTTGGCTTACTACCAAATTGTACCCATGTTCTTTCGCTGAAGACCTTGATGTTTCGCTTATTTTTTTCTCCACTGCGTTAGGGACGCTTTAGTGCCTTTTTGCTTATTTTTTTCTCTGCATATGTTAGGGAGTATATACGAGAATGTTTAGGGGAGACCACTCCCGCTGGTTTTTAGATTAATCAGAATAACCTCCCGTTTAGCAGACACCCGTTTGTCGCTACGTGACTGCTATTTGAGGATGGATCTCGTAATTTTGAAACATGGTCAGTGGACGAGGTACCAGTAACCCAATCAAGTTAAACTCATCCTCTTAGCCAGGGGTATTGGTGACAAATATCATGTGCCGGAGATTGTGAACCACTGAGTTCGTGTGCTCCGTAAAACAAAATCATCGCTGGTGTGCGGACGAGAATGACTCTGAGTCGTGATCCCTCTCTCCAAAATTTCGTACCACAATCTTCCGTAGAATCGAGTCTCGAACCCGCGACCCTTCAAACCCGAAGCCGAGACTGTCATTAGAGCAGTCGAGGGTCCCACTTGCGTGAAACAGTGAGCATTCCATTCTCTAGATCTTTCAATGCTTTCAAATCTATTTTTTTTATATTTAAAATTGCTATTGGTGTATCGATTCAATAGTAACTGTAAATTTAACTAGCAGCTTTTTTTAGTGACTTAATAATTTTTTCTTCAGTTAAACTTAAAACTAGTTACTTTTTTACTACGAATGAATTGAATGTAATAATAAATAAATTGAATGAAAATGGGCCAAATAATATAAATTTAATTTAATCGAATATTTGAATTGAGTCCTTTTGCGTAACAATGTTTTAACAAATAAACAACCCTGACTCGTTAAGTTTATTAGAAGCAAAAATCCAGGACGTTTTCATTCTGTTCATATGTGAAAATTTAGCTCAAATACGACTGAATTTCCAGTTTCATATATTCTAGCTTATTCCGTAGTCTTTTGTAGAAATTAATGCTTTCGACTTCATAAAATTGAATAATTTTCGGAGTTTAAAGTTGGTTAACATAATTAAATTAATGCTAGCAATATCGCATGCGAACCAGCTGGTCGCTGAAGGCGGCTAGTTGCATACTACGCGTAGAAAAACTTTATATTTTTAATTTCCAGAATATGTTTACCTCACGAAAAAAGAAGGTGGTAAATCAATTAAAGGAGAGAGGAAAATACCATGACAGAAACGTAACTCTTCACAGAGCTCAAAACAGTAGTTGCTAGGCGCAAAACCAGGAGTACTGCGCCGCGGCTGAACGCGTATACTTCCACCAAACATTGTTTATTTGTTTTTAAATATTTATTCTCGCTTCCACTCCATACTGCGTAGCAGGGCGACGTCACGGACTCTTCCTCATAAACATCTTGGGTAATTCTTCGGGTCGCAAGAATTTTCGCATCCGTCGCCGCTCCCTCTGTTGCCACTCCATCACTTTTATACAACGCGCGTGCTGCAGAGAACGTCTGAAATCGAATGAAGATACGCAATTAATGAAATCGCTTTCTTTACATTTTAAAAGATCTGGGAAGGAAAAGTTGCTGTAATGCATTCGAGCTTTCACGAAATGTTAAACTAAAATGTCTAAAAAGTCGTTAAGCGAGAATATCGCGATAAAAGTTAAAATTTTATTCGATTTTTCTAAATTTTAATTCGTTGTCTTAACTGTCCATTAGTCATTATTACATTCCGTGTATGCAGAGATTCTTTAAACATCACCAACTATTGATTGCGTACATCGATGTTAAATATAAATATATTAAAAAAATGTATAAGTAAATATGAAATAAGCATAAAAATATTTATTGTAAATATATATCTTTTGTTAAGTGCTAAAAAATAGATTTTTTTTTTAAATTTATTTTAACTGTTTTCTACTTTTGGTGGTGCCAGTCGTATGGAATCAAAATTTAATTAAATTAATTGATCGAATATAATTAAGTTCTAGAAATATTTCAATAGTGCATTGTTATCGACAATACATAAAATTTCAAAGCTTTAACTCATCAGGAAGTGAGTGAAAAATCGGTTCCAAAAATTCAATGTTTACAAACAGGAAACTAGTCAACTTAAATAAAATTATATAATAAAGAGCTATTATCACTAAATCTGAAGCGCTGGAAAATTGTCTGGAGAGCGCTCACTCGTCAAGACGTTATTTTCTTCTGCAGTGGTTTAAATCCACGCGCTAAGGTGCGACTTACCATCAGTTTTCCTGTGAGCCTAAGAATCACTATTGATTAATCACTATTTGATCTAATTCCCATTACATTTTTATTTATGTCCCGCGAAGCAATTTAGTTCATATTGTTTTTTAATCACACAAAAGTTTTATACAGTGGAATCTCCCTATAACGAAATCGATTGGTTCCATTTGAAAAATTCGCTATAGAGAAAATTTCGTTATACGGAGATTAGAGATTTTTGCAGTTATTTAAGTAAATGTTCCAAACTTTTTAGTATGCGCGATAAGTTCAAAAATATTTAATTATGACTTTCAATTAAAAATGAAGTAATATTTATTATAAATTTGTTATAATTATACTAATTTTTATTGTATAAAGAAAATGCTCAGAAGTGAAGACAATTCACCAATTTAGAGAATAATATGTACTAGTACGGATAAACATAAATTGCGTATTGTCACATCCATTTGCTGTTTCCAGCCCCCACTCCACCCCGATTCTTGGAATCTTGACCCGTAGATATGTTGCTCTCTCTGTAGAAACCCAGGTCCCCACAACTTCATTACCCTTCACATAGCATTCTATTGTTATGTGTTACCGCTGGAATGAACAATGCGAGTGGTTCCAGAAACCGGCACGTGTGAGCGATTTGTTTGCACAGAAATTAACAACTTTCTTCAAATCGAAAAGATAAAGGTTTGAAAAATTCGTTATAGGGAGACAACCACTTCGTTATATTGAGAATATTTTGAATGTTATTTAACATTCCAATTAAAAATTTCGTTATAGGGAGAAATTCGCTGTAGGGAGACTTCGTTGTAGGGAGACTCTATTGTATATATTCTTTGGATCCACCATACCGCGTTTCAATGCGAAACTTGGATAAATATCTTTTCTGTCAGGCATTTTATAGCTTCCATTTTGACTGTGATATCAGCTTCAGAAAATTGACAACCATTTTTTCTTGTAAAGACTACACATTCATTCTGTCCATTGGTTATTCACAGTGGCAGTTTTTCGCACAGGTGCTAGAGGTGTGCGCCCCATACCTCGAGACCCTGGAGGCTTCAATATCTATTCGGCGTGCACCCGGCGATAAGCTGACGACATTGGATTGTTAGGGCAGGGGCCTGAAAACAGTTTTGCGCCTGTGGCTTCATATTGTCAAAATCCGCCACTGGATGTTCATATACAATATTTAATACATATCAAACATTTCCTTGGAATATAAAAAGGTTATTTTCTGTACTCAGGAAATTCCTTAAGATCAGATTAGGGATGGCGGTTATTGCGGAAATAACCGGTTTTTTTCAGATCCGGTTTAATCTGGCGGTTATAACCGCTCAAAATAACCGGTTTTTGAAATAACCTGTTTTCTGTTTGTTTGTCTTTTTACTGAAAAAAAGAAACAAACGCCGTTTGTAAACAAAATTTTTTATTAATATTGTTTTCACAGGAATCAATCCACTGGACAATATTTATCTGTTCATAAAGACTCTTTCGGTAATCCGCCAATCAACAGACGCCTCGAGGAAGCGGTTGTCGTCGATTGGCCTAAGATGATGAAATTCGAATCTTCATAACTTGGTAAATTTTAGTCTAATCGAAAAAAAAATCGAACCTATCTTCCGATTAGGTTATTGGATTTTTAAAAAATTACCGGTTATAACGGGACAAAAAAATTACCAAAAAAAACCCGGTTAACCGAAAAAAAAAAACGGCAGGTTTTTTCCATCCCTAGATCAGATAATTTTATTTGGCTTTGTGTCTTTCTTTAACTTAAAGTAAGCTGCAAATTTATATAAACCCTTCGCTTCTAATTTCTTCTAAAATAATTCTATATATGTATAAAGGTTTTGTTTTATCCTTTTACTTCTTTATCCACTGTCCCACTCTCTACTTGTTTGCACACTTTCAGGTATCAAAAAGCACGTGAAGAGATGAGTTATCTAAAGAGAAAGATGAGCATTTCCAATTTATAAAAGTAATGAACATTAAATTTATTCGAAGCGATGCGTTTTCGGTCTATGAAACGTATCAGATTATACATTTCGGAAAAAACACAGAATTCAAAAAGATATGACCGAGGGATAAATGTATGCGCTATTAGCTACCGTTATTTGACAGAATAATAATAAAAAAAATTTATGGTATGTCGAAACGAACACAAGAAGCGTCAAAATTCAGCTGTCACATCAATGCTGTCAACATGTTTGCGTTTGGGCGTGTTGTTTATGAAGCAAGCAGCTCTACATCATGAAAACGCAAGAAAAACAGTATATTATAAATTTAGAAATTTGTGTTATTGAGGATATTTTCGAACAACACAAGTATCAGGTGTGCTTGATAGAATATCTGCTTATATTAATAACTCTTTAAAGGAAATTCAGTAAACAAAAATATTCGATAGAATTTTAATTAAATATTTTTACATTTATGCTCATAGTTTTAAACTAAAACAGGTACAGGTAACACGTCTGGCAGATTCCTAAAACTCGCAGTATTGTGCAAAACAAAGAGTTGGTACAGAAATAAGAGTTAGGTTCTGAAAGTTAAAATGGAAAGCACACTATTATAATTGTATACTTAATAGAAATATTTCTATAAATAGAAATTTTCCTCCAAAGTATAATATATTAATATGTATTCACCCTTTGCTCTGTAAAAATTAATTTATGCTAATTTTGCTTTGCAGGCCACATTCGCCGAATAAATTCCTTATGGAACAACGCAATTAACTTAGGATTTCAGTAAAATCGTGTCTAAATTGTTTGAATAAAAAAATTGTATTACAGTGAAATAATGTTGTCTTCGTCAACGCGACTAAGCACCAATGACTAAGGCCGCTTTCTATTTAACAGGATATCTTCATCCCCTAAGTTTTCTTTCGCATTATCTTGATTATCTGATGTGTAGCTACCATTTCCATTTCTACCATTTTGTAGAAATTCAGCTATTTTAGACTGTATAGTATTTACACTTCTGTACGCTACGGTTCTGAAATTCTCTTTTAATTTTCCTCATTCGGGAAATATCAGGGTAGGAGCCAGAGGGGGGACCGGGCTGCAGGGTCCCCTCTGGCCAAAATTTGAGACAAATTTCATTTACACTCATCCCCCCCCCCCCTGTCAGACCGTGACCCCGCCCGGCAAACTCTAGCGCCATTTCTGGGAAATATAGCTCTAGTTAGGTTTTGTTTAATTTGATTTGATGAACACCCGGTTATGAAGCTACACGGGGGCTGTTTTACGACGTAGGTCATGATTTTGAACAGTGCTCGAATGATGAGACCGACACCTAAGCTGGCAACCGCTCTCGAAATTTCCGTAACACACCAGCGGGAAGGCATTTGATGCCGTGTACCAGTCCCACATAAACGTCGGATCTGTAGTACCTCTCTGATCACGAAGCCAACACCTCCAGTCTTAAGCAGGTCATACCGCTCCACGCCTCGCAAACGACGTGGTGACACTCCACGCCATTCAATTTTTAGTTCATCCATTTAGGCAGGCTATTCACGAACGCTTCACACCACTCAAATTCATCCACTACCCGTCACTCCGACCCCTGCCTTCTCCGATTTTCTCAGTGAACCACGCACACCAAGTCCCGCCCTAAATTCACTGCGTGTCTACTCCCGCCGCTTTTATGTCTCGGCAGTGCAAATGGAGCGATGGATATTGCAACAGGTTGGATATCCGACATTCCGCTCCACACCACGCCAATATAGACCAGTTTTTCATTTTGACGTTTTGGGGTAGAACGGTCGAATTTGCGTGTCGTGGAGCGCTCGTAAATGTCCAGCCTTAGGAATCTCTTATTGCTTTTTAGAGTAAAGTGTTTGACTTCATTTTCGCTTGTAGAGTTGTCTCCTGAATTATATTGGCATATTCCAGATGCCGTTTTCATCCATTTCTTCTTTCATCAGAAATTATTGGATAACTTCGATAGTCTTCTCATCAAAACCTTCCCCTCTTGAAGTCTTGGCACGCTTTATTGTTGAGTCCACAATCTGAGCTCGGACTTCCTTTTCGAAATGGCCACGGGCATATATTATTCCAACGTGGACACAATAGCGTCCGCTTTATTTTTTTTATGAGATCAATGAAATCCAAAATTATAAGAATTTTCTATGTCCCCAACTTGTGGATTCATCTCGATTTTGTCCGAAATCGAATGTAAAGATTTCTTGATGTTTTGTTTATGAATGATAGTTAGTTTACGATGTTAAGTTGGTAGATGTATAGTTTATGTTAGATTATAGGTAAATGAAAGAACTTGTATTTGGTCTAAAAAACTGCTTTGACATTTGGGAGAATTGAATTCTTCGTTAGCTAGTAGTATACCATTCAACATTAGCAGAACTCCGAAACCTATAGTTTCCATCTTTCAATAGTGTACTAACTTTAATATCAAGATTTTTAAATAAGTTTATGATGATCACATTTTAAGACGGTTTTAGTTTCGTGATCGAATTCCCCATCTGATTCCGCCTGTATAAGTTAATCTCAAGGTTCAATATGAGTTAAAACTGGTCATGGACAATGCCTTTTCAAGTGAAACTGTGAAAAATGGGGTCCAATTTTATTTTCAGCATTGCCATCGAACTAAAATTAAAAGATCTATACCAACCCTTTTCAGAATAGAATCTATACTTATAAAAGGCAATGTTTGTGTGTGTTTGTGCGTGCGTGCGATGTCCAGATGAATCTATCGCACTTACAGTCTTGAAATTTGGCACAGAGGTAGTCTTAACCCCTTCGGGACGAGCGCCGCATATGTGCGTTTCAGCTTGACTCATCTCAGGGCAGAGCGCCGCATATGTGCGTTTCAGCTTGACTCATCTCAGGGTAGAGCGCCGCATCCTTGCGTTACGGCGAAAGTGCTGCTGTGGGCCGAGAGCCGCACATATGCGTTTGGCTTTTGGAATGTTTTCTATTAGATGGAGTTACTGTTCCATGTTTCTTTCAAAAGATTGGTCCCGTACATTAGTATTTCTCTCTCCGAGATCAGATCGTAGTCGGTCACGTGTCTGTGAATCATTCTATTAGAATTATTTGATTTTTGAGAGTATAAACACAAACACGTGCTGGCGAGAGTAAATAGAAGCATGTGTTAAAGAGCTCTTTAACTCATTTTGGAGTGATTGGTTTATAGTTTCTCCTCTCGCTTGGGTTGAGATTTTATGGGAGATATTCTGTCAAGGATTTTATGCCTCTCTGTTTTATTTTTGCAGTTATTGCTAAAAGAACGCGTTAACTTTCCGAGGAGGAAATATGTCAATTTTTAAATGACAAATCTATTGATTTTTCCGACGATAGTGATAAAGCAATAAAATATTAGAGTTCTTTAGATAGTTATGAATCATCAAATCCTGAATTAGAATAGGATAGTACTAATCTATCGATTTCAATTCCGTCATGTCAGTGGAGTCCTAAAATAGAAGATTTTTCAGAAGGCTTTGAAGAGTTAATTATTACAATTTTCTTGAAGTATTTTATAATATTAAATGTAAATATTTATTTTTTTCCTATATTTTCAAATTTTGCATCAATAATCTAGTGTTTATTTAGGTACTTAAAATTATAGGCAAATACACTATATTTTTATTATTAAAAATCAAGTATTTTGATTAAACTTTTTTTATGATTTAGAATACGATATCGTTTACCGCATATTTAAAAACGGTTTCCTTTCTATGTAAAGGTCACTTTTTATGCATTATTATGTAACGCGCACTTTTAATACGTGTTAGGCTCAGTGGGAGAAAATGCTTCGGCCGGTGGGCACGTTTCCTTCAGCAAGCGGCCGTCTTAAAGGGGTTAATGGAGACTCAATGCACCTCGAAGCCGGGTTTTTAAAATTTAATCTAGAAAATTTTTTATTTAATGTTTTGTGTTATTTTGGATGATTTTTCGCACTAATTTCTCAATAGCATGGTTTCGGATAATTTTACGAAAAAAATAGACACACCATCGGAAAGAACAAACGATTTTCGTTTTGATGAAGTTTGGTTTGAATTTCCAACGTAATTTACTGAATTTTGAGAAATTTTTAAACAATAGTCACTTTTCCTTTACATTTTTAACATTCAATTTTTATTTTCTCTCATCCGACGTTCTAATAACGCTATCAATTTCAATTTTCTTGAGGTAACAACCGGAACATTTATCCCTGTTTTAAAACAAAAACAGTCAAAATATCTTTATTTCCGATTTTCTATGAACTTTTTTATTGGTTAGTTCAAACATTTTCTCTCGCAGACCTAATCGGATCTTTCGATCCAAGGTTACTTACAGCTCCCAGCATGCATTTCTACAATCCTATCGCACGTCAGCTTCCTCGCGGCAGATGACGTCATTACTTTCGCGTTCTACGCGGAGATGGTCTATTTTCTCAATGACAGATTATTATTTTTAAGCGTGTCTTAATATATTTCTTCGCCTCACATACTTTGCTTGCAGTGTAATGAATTTCAGATTGTAATTTTTTAATAATGTTTTGGATTAACCTACTCGGTACTGTTTTCCTACAGTTTTAAATACCGTTGTCGAGAGGAAAAAGAAGCGGGCGAAATCAATAATATATATTTTTCTGTTTTGATTTCGTTTTCCTAACTTTCATTTATGTAATTGTATGTGGGCTTTATTTTTCATTTTGTTGAAGACCTGATTCCACGGGCAACGCCTTGCGCGTACTGCTAGTTGTAATCTAAAAATTCAGTTCAGATCAAAGCTTTCGAATCGATTTTTACGATAACCAAAATATCTCATATTCAATCGAGCATGTATTTTATACATAAATTTTCAAGCTTCATTAAAAAGTTTTCGGGTTTTCTAAACATTGCTGACAAAATATAGTGTTTAAAAAATAGCTGTTGAGATTACTTCCCTATATATATATATTTAAAAAAGTACTATTTTTAAAAGTACCCTTTGCGTCGTGTTTTGAAGCAACCTCCAATAAATTTTTAAATATACCCACCAATGTCGAAATAAGTAAAAAAAGAGAAAAATTTTGAAGAGCCTTTCTATCCCTTTCAATGTACATCATAATTCCTCTCTGTAGAATAAACATTTCGAGTCGTAAAAACAAGAAATCGCCGAAATCCTGTGATGGATTTCGAATTCCGCTTTTACTTTTAGTTTCTGCCGGAGAAATGTTTATGGTTGGATCGCAAAAGCTGTGTACTTTCAACAGATCTCAAGAGTTCTGCATCATCTCACTCGTGTTATGTTTTGGAGGGCATCTGACACTCGCTATCTAAGATCAAACACGAGAAAAAAAAGTTTTCGGAAGCTTTTGTTAATCGCTCCGAACAGATGTCGTTGAAATAAGGCGATGAATCCTGATAAACAAAGCTCGGAATTAATATCAGACGACTCTTTTTTTAGGGCCCAGGATGAAGCAGTGTGCCATCACTCATCGAAGTAATTTATTTGTGGAATATGTCTGGTTGTCTGGTGTTTATTAGTGTTTCCTCTTCCTGGGACTTTGAACTGGATGGAAAATCGTTGCTTTTATGGTATCAAATCATCTGGCTTACTCATTGTTTGAGCTCGGTATTTAGCTCAGTTCAAAGTGTAACACAGAGTAGTTAAATGATCGCAGGAGTATAGCATTACGCCTGTTGGAATATGTCTTTCGTCATCGTAAAATTCACGGATGTATTTCAATATTGTTTATCTGAAAAGTCCTTTGAGTACCAAAATTAATGAGATTTTTATACTTTTAACTCGCATACGAAGATAAAGTATTGTAATCGTTTTTTAAAAAAAATCGTCATAGAGATTTTGATGAATCTTTACATTTTAGAATTCCCTGAGACGCACCCCCTCCCCCCCCAAAAAAACAAGTTCAGAAATATGTCTGTCAGCCAGTCATTCTATTAGCCTATGAACACGATAATTCCTAAATACGACACCCAACATACAGGATGGATGAAATTTAGTTTACAGTCATTATCCCAGAATTGTAGATTTCTATCAAATTTTTTTGGGACGAAATCCGTCTATGGGATAGCTCTGTGTCAATCAGACCTCGAGATTTTCATGAATCTCCACGATTTAGTGGCCTAGTAACCGGGTGGGCAAGAGGGTAGTAATGCCCTGGGCTCCATGGGTCAAAATGTTAGTGAGTTTATATTATTTTTAAAGCAAAATATGATGAGAGGGTTTGAAAATAAACAATGATCCGAGCATCATTTACGCTTACTGGGTCAATGATGACGACTAGGATAAAAAAAATCATATTATGATCCTATCACCACTTACCCTCTCTACGCCACTAGTCATGCTCACAAAACTTTAATGCGTTTATGTCACTTTTCAAAGTCAAATACGATGACGGGCGAAAAAATACCATGACCCGTACGTCGTTAAGCCATTGATGTTGATGTGGAGGGCGAAAAAATCATATTATGACCCGGGCGCATCTCACCCTCGCTACGCCACTGCCCCCCCCAAAAAAAATCAGTCTGAAAATATGTCAGTCTGATGAACACGATAATTAACCAGCGGGAGTGGTCTCCTCGAAACTTTCTCGTATACTCCTAACACATTTGGAGAAAAAAAATGATCTAAAAGGCAGTGAAACGAACAAGAACCCCTAACGCAGTGGAGAAAGAAAAAAAAAAAAAAAAGCGAAACTTCGTACCACGATTTTCGAAGGTCGTCAAACGCTGAAGTGGAATTAAAAGCCGGCGTGATTACCAGTAGGGCTGGGTGTAAGATAAAGAAAACGAAATTTGCAATTTGAACGCCTATTTTGTTTAACTGATTGAGACAAAAATTGGACACAAATCTACCATTAAGGTAAGAAGACCACATGCCAATTTTCATTTATCAAAGTAACTTTTTAAAGAAATTATAGCGTTCAAAAGTATTCGATTATACAGACAGACAGTCAACCCGTTGACGGATCTGGCCCAAAATTTCATACGGACCTACATTTCTGATGATAAATCTGTGTACCAATAGTCTTATAGTGTTAACATGAACGCGGACAGACAGACTTCCCGTGGACGTATCTTGTCCAAAATTTGATAGAAACCTACAAATTATGTTTAAAGACCACATGCCAAATTTCATCTCCGTAGCTCTAATAGTTTTCGAGTTATCGTGTTCACAGACAGACATAATTCCAAAATTGTGTCTTTCGAACTCAGGGAGGTCTAAAACGTGGAGATTCGTCAAAATCTCGAGTTCGAATATTTTTGACGATTACAATACTTTCCCTTTGTATACTTCGTATACGAGAAAGTAAAAAACACAACGAACGCTGCCTGTCTGTCCTTCCTTGTGTATTCGAACACGATAATTCAAAAATGCAAAAGACTAGATAAATTGCATATGGGTTTAATTATACATATAATTGTAGATCTATATTAAATTTTGACCGATTCCATCTGAGGGGTGATTGTCTGTCGGTCTTTCTGTTAGTGGAGATGTGAACTCTACAACTCTAAAACGCCAGAAGGTAGATGGGTTAATTTTGGTGCATCATCTTTACATCAAAATTTTAGATCTGTGTCTAATTTTGGACTAAACCCGTCAAAGGGTTGGACTGTTTGTTCGCATGTCTCGAAACAGTACTCAAAATGAGAGCAAACTAGATAAATTAAATTTAGTATATTGTTTTGACACCGCAATTGTGGATACTGCAGCGCATTGCCGTTTCCCTGCCATGTTGGTCTTATGATAGAAAAGAGAGATTTACAGAGATTCTTAATGGATGCCAAGCCATTGGCGACAAAATGAAGGTTTTAGAATATACAAGAATTATGGCCCTAACTCTCTTAGTAACCGAGAACTGGACATTCTTCTGGAGAATTCCATGTGCGTCACGCCCTGTCGGAAAGCTATATATGCTCAAACGAGTTAATCTCTCTTTGTTCACAGTGCGGTAAGCCCATAGACGCTGATCGCTATTGATAGTGTTGTTATTGTCATTTATTAATGATTTGCTGTGTGCTTGGTAATTTGTACAAGTGCTGTTTTTCCTGTTACCTGTCCTTCTTGTTTTCTGGAATATTCGTGGAATAAATCCTCGTTTTCCATTGTCTGGCTTGTTGGACTGCATTCACCGTACAGTCACCGGGCGATTTCCGTAACAATATTGTAATAAAATTCGTTTCGTGGGTACACGTGAATGCAGTCCAATAAGCAGGATAAAAAAAATAAAGCTCTTTATTCTACGAATATTCTAGGAAAGCAAACAAAGCACAGGTAACAAATCTTGCACTTGTACAAATTCACAACAGAGATTTTCAATAAATCTCAATTACAGCACTTTCGATGGCGCTCAACATCTCTCAGTTCACCAGCATGCTTGCTGATCAAATTACAACTGACTACTCTTGGTTTGAGAGCTTGCTTTTATACTTTTTCAACAGGAAGTGACGTCATTACATAGGACGTGATGTAATCTCCATAAAGTTCATGAAATTACTGGCCCTCAGTAGAGATAGGTCCAGAGTTCAGGATTTTTGTAGAAGATTCCTTCTTTCGCCAAAGTCGCCAACTTTACCTCCAAGTCGCCAAAATGATCGCCAAGATTAGCATGTCAGGGAAACAATTTTAAAGCTTTGTAACACTATACAGTAAAGCACCGTTTATACGTTATATATTATTTATTAACATATTAAATAATATAATTATTAATATATAAAATAATATTTTATTTATTATATATTAATAAATTATATAATTAATTAGGGGGTCAAAATACAGCATAAAATTATATTAACTGCCTACCAACAACCCTTTTTCATAATACTAGCACAGGGTTTGAGGAAGTGAAAAATTTAAGACTTCAGACCGGAAAGAAGATACAATTTTTATTTATGCTTGGTAAATCAAAATTACAGTAATTAAAAATAGAATATAAGCTGCATATTTCATTTACTTAATTTAAATATTTAGTTTGATCTTCATCCGCGTTGGCCTAGTGGTAAGGTCTCGGCTTTGGGGCTCCAGGTTAGAAACCCGATTTCACTGTAGATCCACCGTGTATGCGAGTCTGCTGTACGTTAAATCATACGTAGGGGGTCAAACCTCCTGCCGCTTGTGTGGCGTGGAAGTTTGGAGAGGGGGTGCTAGCTTAAGCGTCGTCCTCGTCACCTGACCGCGGTTCAAAATGACGAGGTCTATCCCAAAATAGCCCTCGTGTTGCTTCAAAACGGGACATTAATATAACTAAGCTAATATTAAGTATTTTTAATAAAAATTTTTATATTTAAATAAGGAAATGCGTTTCCTTGTTTGATGAATTTTTCTAAGGCATTATTATAGAGACCAATTATATATGCGATCACAGAAATTATGGCCTAGGCCAGGGGTAGAAAATCTTTCAAGCCTCATGGGTCAATCTGAAATCCTACTCATTATTTTAGTTTGTAAACGTTTTAGAAATAAATACACCATATTAATATACAGGGTGTTGGAGAATTGTGGGACCCGTTTCAAAAATTAATAAAAAACCCTAATAATGTTACAATTATGTTTTTTTTTAAGAGCGAATTTTAAAAAGTTTTTTTTTTCCAGATAGGTATCTCGCCGTAACAGTAATGGCCGAAAATTTTTTTAAACCTCCAATTTTTGAGAGCCATTATCTGCGAAAATATTAAAGCTAAAAGAGAAATAAAAACACGTATTTGTAGGGAGTTTTACGCTCTTTAATTTGTTGATTCACAATGTGAAAACTGAATATTTTTCGAGATGTTCAAGAAAACTGAAAAAACAAACCATAAAGCGCGCAAGGGCTTCTGCCGGTGGGTAGCCATTGCGCTGTTGCAGATTTAGAACGCCATAACACCGAGTAACCTAGTTGAAAAAAGCTTTTTTATTTGCTCTCTCATTGTAGGAAAAAAAAGCGCAGTTGTAGTATTATTATGGTTTTGTTTTATTAATTTTTGAAATGTGTCCCACAATGCTCTGACACCCTATATTTAAAAAAATCAAGATTGTATTTAGTTTAGCCAGGGACGTGGCGAGCGTCTCACATCTGGGGGGGTGTGAGATCCAAAAAATGCCGACTCTCATGATGAACTTTGCAGACTTAAAAGACAAATATTTTTATAGTGCCTAATATACATACATGTTCCTGCTGTGATGCATAATATCATTTTCAATGATGAGGACACGAAATATCTAACGTTTCAAACAAAGGCAAAAGACATGCCTTCAAAAGTCACATTGAAAAAATAAAGACAAAATTTAGCTTAACAAAGGCACGATTTTATTCCCTCCTCGGTAGGAAGTTCTAACTCTCGATGGAAAATAAACTCGTCCTCTATAAATCACTTATGCGACCATTGATTAGCTGTTCTTTCCCAATGTATGTGTGTGGGTTCAACCCATCAGAAAAACTGTGAGCACTACAAGAAAGATATCACAAATGTCCTCAGAAACTAAAGTTATTCGTAAAGATCTGAAACTCAAAACCATTTGGGATTTATTTAAAATATAGAACTAATAAAAAATATTTGAACAAAATGGATAATAGATATTAACGAAGCCACAAGATAGATTCCAGTGCATCACCCTAGTATGAAAACAGTCGCAGAGCAAAGTTCTATTTAGAAGCACCCTCACCTTAAGACTTTCGGAATCGACATATAGCCTGATTTCTCCAATATAATCAAAAGAACATATCAACAATGCAGTACATTTTTATTAATATAAATTATTTCATTATCACTATAATTACTTTAAACTGGATTTTATTTCTTACCATCATTAAATTCAATTAATCAAATAATACATTCTGATACATAAATAATATACATACATATAATATTTAAATAATACGAATAATAATTAATCCTTGGGCGCTTAACATATCATGCCACTAACATTTATTCATAGATGTGGACAATAAAAAAAATCACAGTCTGAAAGATCCCTCCTTTGGTCATTTCTTATTACTGAAATATTTATTGTAATTCAGGTATTTAAAATATTATTAAAAAAACACATCAAAGTGTTAATTTTTTTAAATATGCAAACAATAAAAATATCAATTTTATTAATCTTTAATTTTTTACATTTAAAATTTGAGAATTATTTTATTTAGAATCAAAAGTGAAATGTTTTTACAGAGTAGGTATTTGACCAAATCATTATTCTTTATATCCCTAATCTCGATGTTAAAAAAAACACTGCTTCGAAATTCAACTCATTTTGAATTTCCGTTTATTACTATTATATACACGGCATTCGAACGGAAAAAGGTTCTTTTATTCCTCATCCGAGTACTTGAAAAATCGCAAACATCCGCTGGTAATATATATGCATAAATTTGCAGATTTTTTTTAGATCTATTAAAACAAATCATGTTAAATAAACAAATAATTAATACAACAAAAAGCAATGTAAAATAATGAAAAGCAGTGCAACTTGACTAATTCGAATTTAATTTAGAAAATCTTTGTGTAAAAGTGAATACAGCATGAGAAAACGGCAATTTCAACTAAAAAAGGCAAAAAAATATATGTATTTTTAAAAGTTAGCACCTTTAATAAAGAATACATAATGAATAAATAAAGAGTGTGAAATTTTAATTAACAAAGTAATAATATTTATTGATTTTTTAAAAAATAATGTTAATAAACTTATTTAAAGCTTAAATTTAAACTAATTCAAAAAGTGAGAAATATTTAATTGCTGTTTTGATTGGATTCTAGAGTCAATAAAGAACCTTAAAAAGTTATTTATTCACGATCGATGAGCATACAAAGTAAGGACGAAAGCAATTTAGAAATATAAAAGAATTTAAAATTTTCATTCTTGACATTTAAGTAAGCAAAATAAATTCGAATTACAGATTATATTTAGGCATTATGCGTATAGAAATTTTAAGAATAGAGAAAAAATCGAATTACTTACGAATTCGGATAAAAAATGTTTGAATTAACCAAGTTCCACAATAATAATAATGATTTAATTCACCTATAGTAAAGCAGGTTAGGTGTATAAAAGTCGCACTGTACTTTATCAGTTACACTCCGCTTTCTGGATTGAGATTTCTTTATGTTGTCTTAAACTTTACTACTTTTCAGGATAATGTCCATTCGAGTTTCCCGCCCAATAAGAAGTTAGGGGGTTTTGTGATGTAAAAACAACTGCATTCCCCCGATCATAAATCTGTCAGTCTACTTCCACCCCTTTTTTCTCACGAATGATGCAATCCGAAGACACCATGAAATTACAGGATTCTTAAACTGTCCTGCTCGCAAAAGCTTCCAGGGTTGGAAAAGAGATTATTTTGTGTATTTGTTTCCTCTTATGTGGTATATTTCAATGTTTCTGGGCATAATTATCAAGATTTTGGAAGAGAAATGCTGACATTTTACATAAGAGAAAGAACGCCCCCCAAAATGAGAGCTAGATATATTTTTCTAGCATTAAACACACCGACGCACAAAAAATAAATAAATAAAGATGTTACAGAAAGATTAAAAATATATGAGATTTTTTTTTAAATCAAAAGTGAACATATCCATTTTACAAAGTTGGTTTTAGAAGTGGATATTTTTAGCTTTGCTAGAGAATTAAGAACTTTGGGTAATTTTACAAAGGGGAAAAAATAAGTTATGAGACAAAATTGAATGATACTGCACCCTCGTACAGTTGGGTACTCAGATGAGAAAATTGTAACAAAACGGTTTTTAGAAAAAAGCGTATATGTTCTTTTTTGTCAGAAAGCTGCTCATATGTATTTCTTCAAAAATATTTAACCTTTCATTTTTAAAGAAGCTTTTTTTATGACCATTTTTTCTTTTGAAATCTAGGGAATGCACATTTTTAATAGAAAAAGGAATATAAAAAGTTCCCAAACTTTATTTTTAAGCAATAGTTTGTTGCTGAGGTCAGCGGCATATGATTGTGACATTTCTTAAAATTCCTGAAACAGTTTAGCATTTGAATAATGTAATTATTATTAGCAGCCAACAAATTTGCGTATTTTAAAAGGCTAAATTTTACACTCTCAGGATTGAAGATGTTTCAATGCAATCACTGAATGTTACTGCTAGTCAAGTTTCTTTCTGTATAAAAAAAATCGATAATAGAAAAAAATTTATAGTAAAGTTGGAGAGAAAAGAAATCCATTCATTCATATAAGCTTAGCAAGGAAAGGTTTAAATATACACACCGAGTTAATATTTGTCTCCTGTTGTATAATAAATCCCATCATTATGGCTTGTATATCAAATTAACAGAATTTTTTTATAAATATATGATGAAAGCTAACATACTAAATGAATGCTATTAAAAAATTGTTAGCATCTCTCAAAGTTTCTTAAATCAATATTATAAAAAATTTAAATAATTATTTATTCCTTTTTTATGTCGTGGAAAAATTTTCATAAATGTTTTCTTATACTTAAATATATAACAATAATTATGCAAAATAAGCCCGCAGTAAACATTAAAATTTAAACTGTTTTTTTCATTTTTTGATTATTGTTACTCAATTCTTCTATCGAATTAATGTTATTTTTTAAAGTCTAAGATATTAAGAAAACGTAGTATTGATATTTTCTCTTTTAACTCATCTGAAAGAAAAAAGTAATAAAGACTTAAGATAGATGAGGATATTTGCATTAAAAACTCTTTACTTTCTGACATGCGAAGTAAGAAAAAAAAATTATAAACGTCAAAAAAATTCGACATCGAGAGTTTGATGATTTTCTACGTTAGAGTACCCGAATACGAAAAAAACATTTTCTGGAATTATATATGTCTGTCCCTTCGTCCGTCTGTAAACACATACCGATTTCGCTGTGTCGTCATTTTCTCGGCAATATCGACTTGCCGTGGTCCCCAATTCAGCGTAATAAAACTCGGCAGTTTCGGCCTTGTGTCCAAGGACTTGACCGGGGGACCAAACAGGAGGATGACACTTTTATTAGGGCGTACACTAGAAAATCTAGAGAAGAACACTGCCGCGCAGATGGGTAACGGAAAATTTCGGGATCTACTAAACAGTGGCAGCTCATATCTTTCGTTGCTCTGAGAATTTATCTTTATTTATTTTACTACAGAAGGGAAAGTTTGCCCGAACCCCGGTCAGTTAACAATAGTCACGCCACGCATACCCCTGAACTCGGAGTCGGAACGGCTCCCTATCGGTGACAACAATGGTCTGCAAGAGAATTTAAAAACCAACTTAGTAAATAAAAGTTTATTTTTTTTTTTCGTGTTTCAATAAATAATTCTGCAAATGTTGTGGATGCGCAGAATAAAATAATACGTTCGATTACTTTTCCAAAATTTGCCGACTCATTTAGTCAATTTGCCGACTTCAGAAAAATCTGGGGGGGGGGGGCCCCCCCCCCCCCCCCCCCTTCGCCACGTCCCTGAGTTTAGCATTTAGGTGTATACAGTGTTTCAGATTTTTAAAATCACGATGCGCGTTTTTTCAAAACAACTAATTGAAATAAATTTTTGCTTTTATTTTCAGTATATATATGTGTGTGATATTTTAATTTTTTAACTTTCCTAAATAATCTTAACGACACCTCATTTTAAATACCTCTACTTTCATCATAATAAACGCACTACAACTTTCTTTTCAAGTCACGAGTTCTAAAGGGGAAATTCCCTCTTCTGGGTACTTAAGCGTTCTGCGCATTCATTTCTGCCCTTTTTTCACGCCAGTATGTAAGCTTTCAACAACAATCCGCCGCTCGGGCGTAAACTTCTGAATACTGGCCATGGAGCTACGTAAAAATTAAGTACTTTACCTATGAAGGAGGGAAGAGAACTCACGTTACTATAGATTTTTTTTTAAACTAAAGGTTCATAAGCTTTCTCGAATGATAGGGTGAATGTCTTTTATCTCAAAAAGTTTTCTCGAAGAACAAACAAACAAAAATAAATTAATAAAAATACAGTAGAGTCTCGATAATTCGAGGTGGACGGGACCGGGCCTACCTCGAATTATCGAAATCATAAAATTTAATAAATGAATAAATGGAAATAAAGCAATTTTTTAATTTCAGTGTAGTATATTTAAATGAAAAATGTACTGGCATATTATTACATCACTGCTGATAGCAACAGGTTAATTATATCTTAAAATAATTGTCAATTGTTTTTTGTTGAAACACTTTGCTCCTATATATCGATCTTATATATATCCCGTTTTCTTTGGGAGGGGGCATTTCTGCAGGCGGCTTCGGGGTGCGCAGTGGACATATGACCCGTCGAACGACAATAAAAACGAGATGCAGTAATTCTTTCACGTGTTGTGTATGTGTTGGTCATTATTTGGGAGAAAAACTGATTTTTTTCACTGACTCGGATTGATGGAAAACTCGAACAATCGAGACTCGAATTATCGAGACTCTACTGTAATATAAAAACATTCTCCCCCTACTAGAATACACTTAATTTCTTATTTTGAAAATCTTGTATTGTGGCAAAACAACATTAAGAATAGGAAAAGGAAGTCTGTTGTACATTTTCTGTCGAGACATTAACTATTCGTTTGTTTATTCAAAAAAAAAATCATAAATTATTGGTTATTCTTTAAATTCTTATTAAGTTAGTATTGTTCAATTCATTCATAAAAAAACGTACTTTTTTAGCATGACGTTATTAAAACTAGATTCTGGCGTACTAGTTTGTATACTATAAATCCATTCAAAATCTTATGAAAGTTCTAGTGGAAAGTTATGTTAGCTTTAGATTTAAGGTTATAATTTTATATGTATTCACTGGATGGAAGTAAGGTGATCAATTTTTTACAATGAAAAGGTGGACACAAATAAAATGCAATAAAACATCGTAAATAAAGGAAACATTTTGTTCAATGAAACAATAAAACAGAATACATTATAATATGATAAATGCATAAAAAAATCATTTGAAACATTTTAAATTGTAATTGCGCTCACATGCCTATTTATTTATTTAAATGAATACTTTTCCACAGAATGAATATTTTTGTCAATCTTCTAACAATTTATCGGAAGTATCTTAACAAGAAATATCCTTCATATTGAATTCTACGGCAATAGTTGCAGATAGATTATCAATATTCAATACTGATTTCTCGCATCTCCAAAAATCATTAGCGATTGAAAAAACCCTTTCAACTGCTGCATTAGTCCCAGGGCAGCACAACGAAGATTGAACAAAAATAAATTAATTTTCCGCATGGAATATGTTCATTTTTGAAATGATTGAATATTTCCACCCATTTTTTACCAACTGCATCGTGTTTGTTTTCAAATTGTATTAATTTTTTAGAAATTCAATATATATTCAGTCTTCTAATTTCAAATATCGAAAAGGAGGGCACGTAGGAGGACAGCTTTCGAGGAAGGACAGATCTTATAAAAGGAGGACTGTCCTCCTTAAAGGAGCACGGTTATCACCTTAAATGAAGGTATAATTAGATTACATATTGTTGCTTTTTGTTTTTAAACGCGCATGAGACCTGAGAAAGAGAAAAAATTCACTACATCGCGGCCATAAATATAAACAACTATAAAACTTATAAATATAAACAACTTTAAATATACTTTATAGTGCTTGTCTAATTTGCAGTTAGTGTGAGTGCTGTGCATCGAAGGATTTGCAGGAAAACTAACGCGAAAATAGTTTAGAAACAAATAATTTCGTTTCGGTTCATGCTTATGTTCTGCGCATGTCCAGTTTCGATGTTTTCGTTTTTGGGACTCCGTTCTTCACACAGGAAAAGTCTAGACTACCATAGGAGGCTCACATTCACTGGGGGACCATGGGGCAGTCTCAGCCCCAAGGTCACATCACTGTTAACCCCCTCAATTTAAAGGGACCGTTCATGTGGGGGGAAAGCTTAATTTCTTGATCCAGAACAGCGTTCCAGTCGTAGCTTTGATTCTTTTGACAAAACCCGATTTTCAGTAAAACTGTGACCATATTTTCTGAGCATCGGTTTGGGACGCTCTGTATATTCCATGGCGTACTAGCTAGGGGTATTGACAAAATCCTAGAAATAACTGTATTGTAAATAAGTAAATGAAATAAATAATAAAAGTGAGAAAAATGGCATAATAAACTAATTAAAAATTTTTTTTAAAAATCAGGATGAGTTTTAAAAAAAGCAAAAATAATATATTCTTGCTAATGCTTTTGCTATTTTTTCTTCAGGTTGAATCATGCAAATTTTTTTTTCTATTAAAAATCAAATCTTAAAAATTAATATTTCTCAATATGAACTATTTAATTTTAAGTAAAATGCGGGACACTTAATATCCGGGTTGCTTTTTCGAACTGAGACAAACAGTCGAAATTCGAGAATGTGGTTCAGAAAAGAATAGAAGAAATTCGAACCGTCTGGTTGGCTTAATAAAACTGATTTTGATTCCTCGAAAAATCTGATTAAATTAAGAACATAATGAACTATTCGTGTTTTGCCATATTCTTAGCGAATTTAAGAGTAATAGTAAATAACAAGAAAGTTACGAATACAGCAGATTCAATTTTCTATTTCCCACATTGTGCAAAGATTAATAGCAGACTTGTATAATAAAGGAATCGTAGCTTTTCTGTACTCTCTATCACTGTCATAGCAAAATATATTAATGCCCGTTTAAACGATCGTGTAAATATGTATTATTTAAGATAAAAACACGCTGAATATTTTATAACAATAACGACGGTATATTTTAATGTTACGTATATTCAGATTTTCTTTTCGGGCATTTATGTGCGTTGACATGTTTGTAAACTATAATGGCAATGGAAGGCCCCCTGAAAGTGGGTCAAAGTGACCTCTAGCTGTCCAAAGCCCAAATTCTTTTTCAAAGGGGAGGAGGGGAAATTGAAAATGATGGGCCCTCTCCTCCCCCTTTCGTTTTTTTATTACTGTTTTCTTTCGTTTCTTGGTTTACAGCCGCCAAATAGATCGCCGGAGAGATAAGAGAACTCCTAAACTTCCAAAAATAGACCTCCAATGCAAGGAACGGAAGATTTTCTATGCGGAGGAGTTTCTCTGCTGGATGTTCATTTAATCCCTTTTAAAGCTGTGGCTATATCGCTGTTCTTGGAAAAGATGTGTGTATATTTATGTCTTCCACAAAAATTTGATTTAAACACGGGAGTTAAGAGATGCTCGACTAATTAATTCTGTTTGATGTTAAATATTCACCTTATGATTCTGTCGAATTTAAAAAAACAAACAAGTCGCAGCATCTATACCCCCCCCCCGCCTCTCATTTTTTGCTACAGATGTACGCAATCGTTTCACATGTAGAGAAGTAGAAAAGTATATGCACATGCCTGCATTTTCAATTAATAGAAATGTTAAAGTTTTTCCTCTATAACTTAAGAGCATATTATTGAGCAAAAGACTTTTTTACGCCTGAAAAACATTTAGTTTTTCAGCGTAACCAGTTTTATTTACGTGCAATATTTTCTTTAATTTTAATAATTTTTTTAAAATATTGTTTTAGTTACTGCGATTGTACAGACGCTTGTTGCAAACGATATTAAATACATGTTTCGTCTGCGCGTTATCGTTGCTATAAAATTACGAGTAAATTTTTCAAAATAATTTAAACACAGACGAATTAAGTCAACAACATTACCATTCTACGTTGTATCGGACTGGAGATTCGAATCTCCTTTAAATTTTTTCGAACTTCTCTACCTAAACTACCTCGTAACTTCTTTATAGTCTTTAGCTAGTGAGTAGAAAATCTTTGCCGGATAGCGTTGCTGGGAAATACGAGTTCCACTGACAGTTGTTTTGGAAAAACCTATGTATTTTAAATCGGATTAAGTTTGTTAGCTGTTCCTAGTAGTAGTATTAGTAGGTATTGTAGGTATTGCGGTTATTCCGAAAATAACCGTTTTTCAGTCATTCAGGTTTTTTTCACCTCTGGTAACCTGGTGGTTATAACCGCTCAAAATAACTGGTTTTTGAAATAACCGGTTTTCGGGGTTTTTTTAAATAAAAAACGTCGTTTGTAGACAATTTTTTTATTGACAATGCTTTTACAGGAAATCAATCCATTAGGCAATATTTATCTATTCATAAAGACTCTTTCAGTAATCCGCCAACCAACTGACACCTCGAGGAAGCGGTTGTCGTTGATTGGACTAAGATGATGAAATTCAAATCTTCATAACTTGGTAAATTTTAATCTAATCGAACCTAAAATCGAGCCTATCTTCCGAACCGGTTTTTTTACCCGGTTATTGGATTTTTAAAAAATTACTGGTTATAACCGGGACAAAAAAATAACCGAAAAAAAACCGGTTTTCGGTTATAACCGGGACAAATAAAAACCGAAAAAAAAAAACGGTTTTCGGTTAAAACCGGTAGATTTTTCCCATTCCTAGTTTTTAGCAGCTACCATCTGTTAAATATTCGGATAGAAAGTGCTGTTATGGTGTTTTTTGCGACCCCAGTATTGTTTAACAATAGCATTGTCCCAAAGAAAATCTCGGCCTTTAAAAAGGAGGAGTTCCATGTATAGGAATCAAATCAAAATGAGCGTGTAAAAGCAGTTAACTTGAGAAGATTCGTTTATACATGTTAATAATTTTCATCTGAATGTGCTGTTCAAAATATCTTTGTGAACACATACATTTCTCTTGCCCAAAATAGAGTGTAAGAAAATATGACCTGTGGGGAACAAAGATTTGCGCACAAAATCGGTTCTGAAGGTCTTCGTTTAAGAGATTGTAGCTTCGATTTGCACCTGCTAGTCGGAGGTAAAAATAAGGAGCGCGGGAAAAAAAGCGAAAAATGTTTGCCTTCCAGGCAACTTATTTACATAGGAAAAGCATTGAAAAAAAGTGGGAGAGCTTTGGAATAAGGGAGCTTCCTCTCGGGGTCATGTTTCCAAAGAAATCAGGTTATTGCCTTGTACATAATATTCCTGTTTGTTAATAGAAAAATTGCCAAGTGTAAATTAATATTAACCGCTTAACTTAACAGCCCGAGAATACTCGTGCATCGAATTATCGAAATTTTAGTCTTATAAACTAAAATTGAATCATTAATTAGCTTTATAATTTGACACAAAAAATATGTAGGATCCATAAACATCTTAAGTATCCTATGCCTTCTTAGATGAATGAAAACAACAGCCCTTTCCAAAACCGGAGGGGTCATCTTATTAGATAGCAAAGAAAACTATTCAGTTAAGTGGTTAAAAATCTTTTGCAAAGGTCAATATTCAAAATGGGATCAACTCATACTCACATGAAATGGGCGACCAAAGTATAATTTTTTTAATCCACTGCGCATCTTGGAAACGGAAAAGAACGTGCAGCATGCAACTGCGAATGTTATATGACATGCGCAGTTGCTTTTGGTATGTGAATGTGACATCACGTGAATTGTCTCCATAAGAGTATATAGAATTGTTTCATTGTTTCAAAAATATTTAAAGAAATACGTAATAATCATTTTTTAAAATGATACAAAATAAAGTAAATTAGAGACAAAATGAAACTAAAGTTAAAAATTCGCTCGAAAATATTGACGTTGCAAATGAAATGCATTTTTGCTATATTTATTATTATTATTATTATTAATTTTATTTTTTATGTTCGTAAAAGTTGATTTAATAGAATAATATCGACATTTTAACGCATTAAAAATATATTTAAAACTTACGATGAAATCTTTTATTTGTGGTCAGCTTTCACTAGCTACGATTTCATTTAATACTTAATAGTCTCTGTATAAAGAATTAACCTTTTATCACTAGGATTTCTAGTCTAGTTTTATCGAATAGACGATTAAGATATGGTAGAAGAGTTGCTATTTGCCTAATTGCTTTTTGGCAGTCAGCCGATTTTACTGAACCACAAGTCACTCAATAACATACGGACAAATAAATATTAAATAAAAGAAAGGAAGATTTTTATCAATTTTCGCCATAGAAAAAACATTCCGTGTTACAAGAGTGATATAACATCACTTGATACATTTCAAATCTTAAACTTCAGTTACGTATAATAAAATGAAGAAAACAAGAGGTTACGTTTGGGATTTTGTTTTCATATGTGTATAAATGTGCGTTTAACCGGTTTTTTTTTTACACACATCTTTATTAGTTCTCGTTGCAGATTTACTTAAAAGTGCAATTTGCATTCGGGATTTCAAGGTCGTAAACAATGATTTTCTTCTTTAGAATTCTCTAATAGCAGTCCAAACACGCTTCAGCGCTGATCTTTAACTTTAAATGTATTTATTTTCACCTTATTGTTTCATGATATTTTATTGTTCAGCCACAATTGTCTAAATCTTGATAAACGAGAATAAGGAATGCAAGAAAAATAATCGAAGTCATATATTTGAATCCAACAAACATCCAATTATTCGAATAAGGTTTTACTTTTCCAATATAAAAACAAAATTGAAGGTAATGTTACCTCCGTAACACCTAAAAATCCAAGCAAACATAAATTGTATCTTATCTCCCCCCCCCCAAAAAAAAAAAAATTAAAAATCTTCGAATAAAGTAGTTTCTTCTTTAGGTTTAAAAGTGACTGTCCTAGATTCAGGAATGGCGCTAGAGTTTGCCCGACGGTAGGGGGGGGGCGATTTGCCCGACAAGGGGGCACGACCTGCTGTATGGGGGGACGTCCCATGCCCATCCAACTGGTTCGTTTGCCGTAATGGAATCAGGCACGGGGACATGGGGCGGCGTTCTGTACGGGGGGGGGCGAGTGTAATAAAATTGGTCTCAAATTTCTGCCAGATTATTATTTATCGACTAAATTTGAATACCCCGTACAAACATTTTCCTCGACGGGATACAAAATTTTCCCCGAAGGGGGGCCTGGCACCCCCGGTCCCCCCTCTGGTGCCACCCCTGCCTAGACTTAAAACCTTCTTAGACATAAAAGTCACTGTCAGAAATGATGATTAGAGTTTGTTTTCATACGTGTTTTGTCTTTTTTGAGAGTGGCAAATTTTGCTGGGAAGGGAGGTGGCCGCTGTAGAGGCTTTATTGTATTAATTTCTGTTATATACAGGTTGATTCAGCACCTATGTGGCAAACTTGTGGGAGGGTAGAGGCCACAAGGACGATTCGGAATCCATAGCATTGCAGGGTCGGAAATGCTCTCTTCACGAGGTAGGACGCAAAGAAGTAAAGAGAAAACATTAAATGAAACAGCAGACACAAAAACAACATATTTGTACGTCTATTTCGTTTCTTTTGAAGTCAAATATAATGACTGAGGGTGAAAAAAGTACTTCCAATATACAGATAATCCATATTAAAGTTTAGTTACTGATAACTTTAGTTTCGAGCGTAATATTGCTATATTATGAAATCTAAATATATTTAATATTTTAATGTTATGCTAACTCTGTACCTCGATTCAGATTATTACGATATTCGATTCTGGATTTTTTGGTCTGCATGTGCACGTCATTACCAAATTCTGCATTATCGGAGGGAAAAAGAGATTTTTCCCGACAAAAATAATTAAAATTCAGTCGTCGATTTTTAACAAGAAACAGCCGTGAATTAGTAAAGGTTTCACTAGTGGAAAAAGAAAAGTATGATGAATTTCTTATACTGATTACGTGCTCTTCCATAATTCTACATCAGTAGAGGAATGCATTCTTGGTACAGCATACTCTCTATTATCCGTGCACGGATTATCCGGTTTGCGGATTATCCGTGCTCATTCCCGGACTCACAAAAAAATTTAAAGAGAAACATTTTCACGCTTATCATTCATGTAAAATCGATGTTGATGTTTGATCGAGAGATTCATTCCGTGAAACTAGTGAGCGGCGGAGGCTAAAGAATATACATATATTTTTTTCCTCCACGTGCAATCTCTACCGGTTCAATCCCTAATTTTCCGAGAAATGAATCATCCACTTTCTACTTGCTCATTCTCGTACGAACACGCTTCTCCCTGACCCCTCATTCTGTAACTTTTTCGTCTTCTCTCACTTTCGTACGTGTTCCTTCAGTTTTTGCGTCTTGTTTATCGTCAGTTAGTAACGTGATTTTTTTTGCTGGTAAAAATGAGTGGTGTGAAACGAAACGTTTTAAATGTTAAAAAAAATTAGAAATCCTTCAAAAACTTGATAAGGGAGAATCAGCTAGTACTGATGCAGAAGATGTACTAAATGAGGGAAATACAATTTCTCATTTGCTGCTCTACAATCTGTGGAAAGTTTGTTAGATTATATGGGACAAAGAGGATTTGATTACTTTGACATTACTGCGGTTCCTAAAAGATGTGTCGATATACGACAAGAGATGAACAAACAGCAAAATCAAAGACGCATAACATATTTTTTAAAGCATTGAATGTTAAAAGGAAAATTCCTAGTTTGATGTTATACAGCAGTGTTCCCCAACCTTTTTATTGCCGCGGACCGGTCAACGTTAGATAATTTTACCGCGGCCCTCTGGGGGTGGGGTGGACGTTGATTGTTTATATTTTAGATTGTTTTTATTTAATAATTTTAATTGTATTGTATTTAAACATTAAAAAAACATGTTTATATAATAATTGGTTTTTTAATAAACAAATATTTAAGCATATTCGAAATAAAATACAGTTACACCAAAAAATGAATATAAAGTGATTTAACATTTTAACTCACTAGAACGCTAAATCAATGAGAACCCTGAGTTTGCTTCTTTTCAACGAGACGGTTCCGTCTGGGGGTAAGAAATCGATCACAAGATTTGAAGGAAGACGGTCAAGTTGAATAAAAGCTTATAAAAATGGAAATAATTTAATGTTCCTTGGGTGGCCCGGTACCATTTGATCCACGGACCGGTACCGGTCCGCGGCCCGGGGGTTGGGGACCACTGTATTATACAGCATGCAAATGTAAGTCATTTTTATATTTTTGTACTGATGTTGATTTTTACTTTAATAAAAAGGAGTTTTCGGATTATCCGTGTTTTTCAATTGTCCGTGCGGTGATTAACGCGGATAATCGGGAGTGCACTGTAATATGATTTTCTATATCTGGATCTTTACTTTAAAAAAATGCTATCAATCATATTTTTTTCACTTTACTTGAACGAAACAATTTCTTTACTTGGAAGTGTTACATGCCTTCAAGGGTACTTCTTTTATTTGAACAAGCCGATCTTCGCTCTCTATTTTGGTTCGCATGCACGCGACGACAAGTTGCATTCAAATCCTCAAAGTGCTCACCTGGAAGTCCTTTTCTATTTCTAATCCGGAAGGTTGTTGCTATGGCAGAGCCATTGAAACAAACTACCATATCATGTCCTTGGGAACCCGGATTAGCCCTTTAAAAAAGAACGACAATAGATTGCGGTTAGATGCATATAACACTCATATAACGATGGTTTCAAATCGGAAGATATATTATCCGCATTACGCAGGTAGTCACGAATGCCATTCTGCATAATTCCGCAGCATTGTTTGTACCGAATTTAAATGCAGCCGCCTTAACTTTTAGGAAAAATGTCATACTTAAATGGGAACGATTTGGAATTTAGCACCGAGCCAATTTTCTTTTATGGCTCTCGGAATGTTAACTCGCAGGTACGAATTTCCGCAAATATCTCCCGTCTGGATTGGAATGGCGTTTTCTTGCCAGTTTTAAATTAGGGAAGTGGAAAATGGTAATCAAATATCTTGTTGAGTGGTTACATTTTCCAAACATATTAAAGAAACAACAGCTTTGTTGTTTTACTTCCTACTAGAATCGGATTACGGAATGAAATATATCATTCTTTTTTTACTGCGTACTCCAAGCGTGATATGATGTAAGAAAATTTGATACAAATGTCGCAAATTCTTTTCGCTGTAGTTAATGTCAAACATATGTTGGCTTCACACTTTTTATCGCGATTTAAACTGGAGAAAAATAATTCCATCGTTATTTTCTCGTTAATTTTTAAAATCGGAATACTGTGCAGTAGCGCATGCGCGAACTGTTGGCAATTGCTGCGATGTTCCGGATTAACCAGTATTGTCCCAGATATCAACTATTTGTTCCGGATTGAAAAAGTTTCCTGAATTTGAGTTAAATGTCTCTGTTTGTGTTTTTCTTTTGTCAGTAAATAGTTCATATTAAGAAAAAAGATAAATTAAATTTCAAGATTTAAAAAGTTAGTTTCTGAAGAATTCTTCCCTAGGATAAGGTCACCCTCATATGACCTTTGTGGATGAACCGACCTGAGGGAAAAATAATAAAAGTAATAGTTAAATATATAATTTATGTTTCTTTATTTGTTCCTGGTTTTTCTTTTGAATTTTTTTCTGGAATTTTGTTGATTTACGGCCGAATTTTTTCCGATATCACCTAGCTCTCCTCTAGGCAGCGTCCCAGGATTGTACGCTCGGGTTCTAGAATATTCCGGATTGAAGATTGAAGTTCAGAAAGTTAGCATCAGGGGAGTGGGAGATTAATTTTCGGTGCTGAATTTTCACTGTAAGAATCCGTTTTAGAATAAACTCAGAGCGGTTCCAAATAGTAATTAAAAGTAATGAAGACAACGAGCCAATGATGAAGTCTCTGTAAATTCCTTTCTTAAAAGATTTAATCACATTGATTGCAAGCGGTACAAAGTATTTGTCCTTTCGAAACCAATCGACAAGTTTCAGCCTGCAAATGGATTAATGGAGTATCAGGAGGTGGTTATTTTTGGGGGTGGGGGACGAACCGGAAATTAAAACTTCAATGTAATTCCCCTCAACCTTTCACTGTTTATAAGTACGAAGATTCGTAAATTTCACAATGGCATTAAGCAAAACTAATTAAGAAGGCCATCTTAATTAAAATATTCCGTTTAAATTTTGCGAAAACTATGGTTAATTAAATTTCATTTTAGCCTACTATTCCTTAATATTTCATTTTTCTGCTTTGACTTCCTTCTTATATGTAGACTCGGGAGCTCTGGCTGGACTGTATAAAATGTGCAGTTCGCGTAAAGAGACTGAAAAAAACAGCCGGGCACTAAACAAAAGCACAGATTCCTTGCAGATTCAAAATTAATTCTTATAAATAAATTCCATTTCGAAAGTTAATCAGAAGTTAGATCTATTGTAGCATTGGTTTTGCTTTTCACATGATTTTAGTTAAAATATGGACGGATATATTTCATACTAGCCGCCTTCAGCGACCAGCTTGTTCGCCGGGAATGCAATTTCAACTGAATCTCTTTTGTGTAAATTGATACTCATGGTTTCCTTAAAAAAATAATTTTAAACTTCAAATTTTGATAGACATTTAACCCATGTTCTTTCAATGGCCTTGCACCTATTCTGTTCATTGTCTGCATGAACGTCCCTAATGGAGTCGAGTAACTGCCTGTGTCATGTAGCATACAATTGCCCGTTGTCGGTATCAACTTCGCTCTCTTATTCCTCTCGCAAAATATGCATTTTATTTTAACTTTAAAATGTCGCGGCACATTTTACGTCCAGCAGCATGTTAGCTGGATGAAATTATACTGATCAAAACATATAATTAAACATTAAGATATTACCTTAGCTTTCAACAATGGAAGAGGAACATGCAAATAAATATTTGTTTAAACAATGAAAACGGTTTGAATTGCGTTGCAACAATAAAAAGTATCGTTGTAAATTATGCCAAAAAATATTTTTAAAAATTTATTAAAATTAGAGAAAACATTGTACGTCAACTTAATTCATATAATTGAAAAGGTAATTTTTTGCGCTTTCAGATGGTGTAAAAATGATTTTTGTGCTGTATTATTTTCGAAAGTTATTATGGAAAAACGAAAAAATTTCGTTTAATTTTTAATTAATTAAAATTCTAATTAAAATTTCTAAAAAGATTTCACATTCCCACCCTCCAAAGTATGTTTGTGCCAAATTTCGTAGCTCTCAGTCCCGCGATCTGGCCTGCAGAGCTCCAAAACACACACACAGACAGACACACATACACACATTCTCCTTTCTTATTAGTAGAGATTAGAAAGAAAAAAAAATTACTGATGAATGAATGCTGATAAATTCCCTTCAGAGAAAATATTAAAAACTTGAAATTGAACTCTTACAATCAATGGTCAAAAAAATGCATTCGAGTTCAAAGTTATTTTCTGTAACTTAATTGCATTTCGAAAGATAATCGAAAGTTAGATCTCTCTCAGCGTTTTCCTCAAACTAACCCTTTTTACTGATTGACATCCTGACCTAGATATGAAGTGTGCTCGGATGAAATTCATCGTGTCAATCCAAACAACCTCACCCTGAAAAAAATCCATAAAATGAGACTATTTCGCTGCGTCCTGATGGACAGACAATAAAACGAAACTGTCTTAACCGCACCCAAAAATTCTTGTTTGTCAAATCATTTTATAAGCCTGATCAGTGGCGAATCCAGGGGGTGGGCTATCGGGGTACAGCCGCCCCCCCAGAGCCAAGCCAGAATTCTTGATTTAATTTAACATCATTACAAATGTTTTTTTCTTAATTTCCCTTTCTTAAAAAAATAATAAAAACATGACAACATTGCTTTCTGGCTTGACAGGCTCGAAAATTTTCCTACTTTTCTAGTCATTCTACTTGTACTAGTAGAGTTGACGCGGTCGAAGACATTTTTTGGCTAGTTATTTCATCGTAATTTTTATTAAATTATCGAAAACATTGTATTGTTCTTTATGATTCTTATTCTCAGGTGAGTAAAGTCTGTAAAATTAAAGAGTTTTGGTTTACTTTAGCCTTGAAGTTTGACATTCGTCACGTCGATACAAAGTTTTTATGACCTCAGCCCCCCCCCAGACTAGATTCGCCACTGAGCCTGATACAAGTTAAAAACAACGGAAGAGTAAAAATGATTAAACACATATGAAATGAAGTTTATACGAAATGCCTGGCGCCTCATTGGATAAACATGTCGGTTAATTATCTGTGATAATGAAGCTTAATGCAGTGGCGTGGAGACGGGGGAGCCAGGGGGTGATATACATAGCCGGGCAGCTGTCTTAGGGGGCGCCATGGAGACAAAATATTAGTCTTTTCATACACTTTTTAAAGCAAAATATGATGAGGGGTTGAAAAAATAATACCATGTCCCGGGCGCCATTTACACTTGCTAAGCCACAGATGACGAACTAGAAGAGAAAAAATATTATTACGCCCCGGACCAACTTATCCTCGCTACGCCACTGATCGCATGAGCTAACTTATCTCAGTTTGCAAAAAATATTCCAAATAAGCTTCCTTTGACGAAAGTCAAGCTTCTTACAGAAAAATTCCCAAGTTTTTTGAATCCACGCCGAACATGTAACCCTTGAGAAAGTATGCTGGAATGGATTCTTTGTTCGTTTGCTACAGTTTTTCAGGTTGAATTTCTTTGTTTTTATGCTTATTTGGAATGGTTTTTTTTTTTCGTCTTTTTTTGTTTTTTGTATGCAGCGGCATATTGCGCGCTACTACAACATCGTAATATTTTCCGAATTTGTTTGAATTGTTAATTGCATTTTATTTGATTTTACTCTTTATACTTAGTTTACAAAATCAGTTCTAATCCGCAGAAAGAAAAGTTGAAAACCTATGAGTTACAAACATTATGACATCTCTGAAAAAACCTTCTTGAGGATTATAATAATAAAATAATGTTTTTCTGGTCTATAAAATCATATGTCAATGTGAAAATGAGCAAATATGCAAGCAAATTCTATTTAATGGAGGTTTTGCCTTCATTAGCTAGAATTTCACTTCCAACCACTCCTTCCAATATGCTGACTTAAAACTTATTTCGCTTTTAAATGAATATCGCCAAGAAACCTTGAGTCTTTACTTTTATACAGAAGTAATCAACCCAAGAAACCGAAATATTCTATAATACTGCCATAACGATATTGTACAATATTGGTCTGATATTGACTTTGAGCTACTGGAAAATAAAGTCAGCAAAATTCAAGTTGCTTCTCATTGTCTAGAATGTATTTTAAATTTTAAAAAACTTAAAATAGATATTCAGTGAAAGTTTGATTCAGTATTCTTACACATAAATATCTTCTAATTTTTAAGTATAAAATATGTTTTAAATGTTCCATCGCTTAGCGATCGCACTTACTATAATATATTCAGTGGCGGCGACTCTTTTCTGCCGGGAAAATTAAATTTTGTTGTCTGTCCCCCCCCCATATTGCCGGGCACTTTTAGGTGTCTCTAAATGTTTTATCCTCCACCCACTTTTGCCACCTACTCGTCGCCACTGAATGCAAGTTTAAGTGAATGATAAAAGTGTGAAATTCATGTTCTGCTTTCAAATGTATGATTCACATGGATGGTCGTATGGATTAGTGATTAAATTCATTCTGAAACACACAGTAACGCCTTTTTTTTAAAAAAAAATACTGGAGTCCAACCAAAAAAGTAGAGGCTCGATATCACGACATGACACCTTAAAAAGATAAAGCTGATGAATTTGAAATTCTTGGTGGAAATTTCGAAGAGTTGTGCTTTTTGGAGGCAGGGGGGAAGAACTCTCTGATAAAAAAATAAATCCTGTGGTTACAAAAAAGGGGGGTTAATAACCAAATGCGACCGAAATTTTACACGAAGGGCAAACAGGTGGTCGTCAAGGTAACTTTACGTTCTTGTACCATTAAAGAATGGAAATCATTCTATTTCGCTAATGTAAGAAAGCAGTTCGCAGAAGGAACTTGGATAGACAATCGAAAAACTATAATATATTTGAGATAATTTTTTGTTGGACTTATAGAATATGTAGTAACTTTTCATAACGTAAAGATTCCTTTATTATTACGAGGGGCGATTTTCCGACCAAACAAAAACTTCGTAAATGGGAGCAGTTGAAATATTTTACAGACTCATTTCGATTTTACGAAATTTATTTGCTTGAAATTTAATTTAATTGTTCATTTAATCATTTTTTTTCACCATTAATTTAGGTTTTTATTAATGGAGAACAAATTTCTCAAATATCTGGTTCAATTACAAGAATGCTAACCAGCATATTAACATTAATGCGAGTTAAATATCTGTTTCAACTGCATTAGCGCGAGGTAACGTATGTTTGAAAGTCTGACATAATTCTAGCGACTATATTGTTACGAAAACGCTGGTGGGTGTACGGTGAATGTAGTCCAACAAGCCGGATAATGGAAAACAACGCTTTATCCCACGAATATTCCAGAAAACGAGAAGCACAGGTAACAAGAGAAACAGCGCTTGTACAAATTAGCAACACAAGCAAACAGCAAATCACTAATAATAACACTATCAATAGCGCTCAGCGTCTATCAGCTTACCAACTCGTACTACGAACAAAACTCTCGAGATTCAATATCGTTTGAGCATTCGGGTTATATAGCTTTCCGACAAGGCGTGACGTCACATGGAATTCACTAGAAAAATCTCCATATCTCGGTTCCTAAGAGAGATAGGACCATAATTCTTGTACTTTCTAGAACCTTCATTTTATCACTAAGGTCGGTGTTCATTTTATTGGCGTCCAATACGAATCTCTGTAAATCTCTCTTTCCTACTATAAGACAAGCATGGTAGGGAAACGGTATTACAGATTCGTAACAACATTATCTTCGGTTTCTTTAAACGTTCGCTTGGATTCGCTTGGACTTCACATTTTACAGTAAAATCTCTCTCCAATTAACCGGTAATTTCAAAATAATCACACTTTTGAAGGTATAAAATTAAATCCAAAATTTAGGCCTATGAAATAATAAAAATACCTAATGAGCAAACATTTTTGTTATTTCTATCGTTACAGCTTTCTTTTTATGCGACACTTTCCTTTTTATGGGACTCGGGAAGTAGTGTGCATGCTTTTTAGAAAGAATTCACGTTGAAAGACTCCATATTTACTTTATAATTTGCCTGGAAAGTTGTAAAGAACATTGCTTTACAGCACTGTTACTTAAATTGTGGTGTATGGTCATGCACGAAAATGACGAGTAGAGTGCCGAAGAGTTTGTTCGTTTTAAAACATGCCTAGTGCCCGTGACCAACATCTTGTATTTAGTTGCACGGTCGGAGAAGAGGAGGTACAGGTTTGAGTAAATGTAGACAGTTCTATTCCCGTCATACTCTCTCTCGATGATGACGAAATGATCGAACATGTACTGGGAAAGGAGAGAGATGTCGAGGAGAAGGGGGAGGATGAGGATGAAGACGACACGCAGACTAAGAAAATTACGTGGAAGAACGCAGACAAAGAATTGGTGGCTTTCATGACGTTTGCTGAACAATATTCATATATGTCTACACAGTGAATTTTTTAAATTCCCGAGACAGTCTTGTAAGCAGGCAGACATTTGAATTTCTATGTCAACACACTAAGATACGTGTAACATTCATGCGGATTGAATGCGGATCACAAAATTTGAACCCACCACATATTTTATATATTTTCACAAAAATATAAACTCAACCGAAAATATTTTCAAAAAGTATTCAGGTTGACATTCCATCGTGAGTAGTGCATCTTGTGTAGTGAATATTTATTTGAGCTGTGCCGAATTTTGTAATTGTTGGTTTTTATTAGCAGTTGATATCAAGATGTTTATTAATTAGTGGAAAAAAGTTGTTCTAATGCGTTACCCATGTGTACAAGTCAACACATGATGCTTAAATAAGATATTTGTAACATATTACAAACTAGGATGTGAATATTTTACAAAATATGGCGATGACAAATAAGCCTTGACTAACAAAAAATCATCCAACAGTGCATGAAGTAATGGGGAATTTGATTGCCGAAAAGACCGGTGAACCTCTCGTACTTGAAGTCTCATGTGGAACTGAAACAACATTTTTTAATTAATTTGATACTACTAAAATCTAGTCTAAATGTCTTACTGAAATGCAATCTAAACGTCATACAGTGTTGTTCGTAATTATTAGAACGGATTGTTAAAACATTATCTTCTGTTCATAAAGTTTTTAAAACTTTATAATTTACAATTTTGTTTTGATTTCCTGGTACCTTGTAAGATTGAAATAATAAATTAATATATTTGGGATATAATAAAAATTACAGAAAATAAATAAATTTATTTTCTGTAATAAAAATTGTACAATTTTCATTAGCGTTCTAATGATTTTGAACAGCACTTTGTAGCTCTTGCCCTTGCTCAATCAAGAATAGCTATCAGTCTTTTGGATGGTGACCGCATAGCAGATTCTCCGTTGCAATTACCTCTGGTTTTGCTCCCACTGAGAATCCTATATGAAATACAAGCAAAAGGTCTGATGAGGCGATTGCCCAACAAATTGAGAACTTATCATTCAAACATATCATTTTATCATGTTTATTTCTCCCATGGCATGTTCTGGAATGAAAACTTCAAGCCATCTTTACATATATGCTCCAAACGGTGAGATCAAAAATGTCGTTTAGTCGAAAACTTTAAAGTAGTAATTAATTAGGTATTATTAGTTAGGATTGAGGGTACTAAAACCTCTTAAGGGGTCGTGTATTAAAAGTCGAAAACTATACGATTTAAAAGCGCATACGTTTTTCTTTTTCTTTCAGATGTATAGAACAGAAAAACGCTCGCAGGGTGAGTAATAAAAACGAACATTCATTACGCGAATTTTCTTTACATTTTCCAATTAATTAATAAAAACGCATGAGTATTTATATGACAGTTTTGTAAAAATATATTACAGTTTGTGCCTGATACATTTCCTTACATTCTGGGCAGTGACGAGTCCAGGGGGGCTATCGGGCTGCACCCCCCCCCCCGAGCAAGACCAGAATTCTTTATTTTATTTAAAATCACTACAGCTGTTTGTTTTCTTTTCCCCTTAATCTCCCTTTAAAAAAAGGCATAACATTTCTTCCTGGCTTTTGACAGGCTCCAAAATTTTCCCACTTTTGTAGTCATTCCACTTGTATTTGTAACATTGACGCGGTCAAAAACATGTTTTTGCTAGTTATATCATTGTGTTTTTTTTATTAAATTATCGAAAATATTGTAGACTTCCTTATGATTCTTATTGTCAGGTGAGTCAAGTCTGTAAAGTTAAAGTGTTTTGGTTTACATAAGCCATAAGGTTTGACATTCATCACGACGATATAAAATTTTTTTATACCTCAGCCTCCCCCCCCCCCAGACCGAAATCCTGGATTCGCCACTGATTCTGGGTAAATGAAAACACTCTAGTTGTGTTAATGATTTAATTGTTGAGTATAGTACAAGTCTAGTTCAATTAATGTTGTCAGTTGTACTTATATTCTTTAACTATTTGCAGCTATATTCTTTGAGTAGTTTCCTTATATTTACAAAATTTCATAATAGCACATACCTTGTAATTATTTTCCCACCAATTTCGATCATGACATTGGAAAAGAGGCGAATGCTTATTGCTGAAAAAGGAAGGAAAAGAAGAAGAAAAAAAAAGCTCTCGAGATTCAATAGTGTCGTAAATACTGCCTGAAAGTGCTGATAATTAGAAATTTCGGAGTTCTGTATCCCACCTTCGCAACCCATTTGCGTGCCGCGCAATTTAATGCACGCACAATCCAGGTTCGATTACGAGTTGAGGCTAAAATGTTGTATCATTTTTGTTCACCTCTGCATTGGAAATGTCCGCACCACCTGTGTCATTCCCGGTTCAAAGAGGGAGGGGGAGGCAGACAAAACGGAAGAGAGCACGTGTCTCGAATTCGAACACGGACGTCTGTTCGAAAGAACACGGACGAATAGCTTATTCGGCATATTTCGTCTGTTTTTATTGCTGTTCCCGCGGGTGACCAATAAGCGAGTCTGTGAACTGTGTTGTTTGAAGGTGTGCTTATTTTAATGACGATTTAACTGTTTTATTTCACTAATTTTTCAATTTTTATTTCGTACGCAAAATTAAAACTAATAGATATGATCTTGCCTCGCGTCTTGCAGTTTTTTAAAAATATCGTTTGATATAACAACATTTTGTTGAGCATTCTTATTTTTCTGGTGCACAGCAGTGGTGTAATCGCAAATTAAGCAGTGTCGGAACGATCTAATCTTTTTTCAAAAAATCTTACTGTTTTTACGGATGGTTTTACAATTTTTCTTACTTATTTTCCGTAAAAAAAGAAATGGCGGAACGGCATTTCGACTCCACTACATTCCTGGTCCACTAAGAATAAATATCTTTCGTTTTAACATTTCATTAATTTTAATTCTCTTTTGTATCCCTACGGCATTCTTTCCAATGTTTATCTTTCATTTTTTCTTAAAAGTCAATACAGAAACTATAATAGCAACGTAATAACTGTAGAAACCTAGATAATTTTATAACGGTAGAGAGCATTCACTTATTTTATACAATATTCATGTATTTATTATTTTTTTTTACAGTGAACATCTTTTGATTCTATTCTTTATGTTTAGAGAGGTCACATAGTTTCAGAATTTTATCTCTTTAATTTAGTCCGCTGAAAAAACAACAGGTGAGTTAAAATCGAAATTTTCTAGCGTTCTTCTGCTATAGATTCACTCCATAATATTTTTTTTAATTTATAAACGAACTTAAAATGACCTATCATTACTAACAATCTGTTTGACCTTTCAGAAGTAAAACCAAAATAACTCAAAGGTGGAGAACTTCATTATAAATGCACAATTTTATTTTAATCGAAGCTTCATCATTGCACGAACTGTGAGCTTATTTTAATAAACAACTTTGCAGAAACGTAGTATAAAATACAGCGCATCATCCCGGCGCAATTTTCTCCGAATTTGAAGCTCTACAACAAAAGATTCACCAGCCTTAACGATACGAAAAGAAGATGCTTTAAAATTGCCCATCTCCGCCTATGAATGAAAATATAATCATTTCCGCGGTCAATTTAAATACCATTCTGCAATATTACTGGAGTCTTTATACAAGTAACACAACTTTTTCTAGATAACCCTTTTTTTCATAGTGTAATTAAGGTGTTGTTATAAATAAAGGTCCCGTGCCTTGTGTAAAGCACATCGTCCTTAGCATGTAACGCCTACAACAAGAACTCTATTTATCTGCTTTAGCCTGTCTTCTGACAGGCCACCTGAGGTACGAGATAAGGCTTACCTGAAATGGCCTCAACCTCGTGCCGAGTGCTGAACCCAGCTTATTTATCAGTGACAAATTGGCAACATAACTCGCAGAATTTCTGCAGTGGTTTTCCGGAACTGCTTTTCTCATTCTTCCGGGAAATAAATCACATGTGGTTAGGTTCTTTCAAGTTTCGAAAAAATGATCCGTGATTAAAGTGGAAGAAATCAAAATACTCCGAGATTTAATACGGCACGGATTTAACGGCGATTTCTGAGCAAGGCATAATTATTACTAACTATTAACCTAATAGTAATTTAGGGTAATCAACTAACCGACTTCAAAGATTGAGCTCAAATCGTGAGACATTCATATTCAATCAGCATACTGTACAACAGTGACAAAGAGTAAAAATAAAATGCACGTTACATAGAGAGATCACTTTAATAAATGTACCAAAGATCTGCAGTCAGGGCCAGCCATCTGAGGGGTGGGGTTCATCGAGTGCGATGGAGCCGGGGCCAAGACTTGAGGACGGCCTCGAGACCATCAAGAGCTAAATGCTAATTTTTCTTTTCTTTTTTTCACATTTTTAAAAACGAAATCTATATACAAGGTCCCCACTTATATCCGTTACACTCCCTTAACTTCTAAACGGTGACAGCTTAGGCCATAAAGTTGGTGTCTAGGTGTAGTAAAAAGGCTATATGCTACTCGGTTAGACAACTTACAACGTCATCTATCGGCAAATTTTGGAATTAGCGGTCCTATCTCGTAAACGGTGAAAGATACGAGAAAAAAATCAATTAGAAAGTTGTAGAGCACTCTTTATTTTGTAAGAAAAGATACCTAGCGTAAATTAATACTAAAAAAAGAATGTAAAAATGGACATTTGTTTCATTGTGATTTTCAACACTATGGCTTCGTGAAACACTAGCGAAGCGAGAAAAGACCACCTTACGGATAAAAACCAGCCTGTGTTGTGGCGCAGGGGAAACGCACGTGATTTGCATTCATGAGGACCATGGTTCTGTCCCCACCGGTTGCGTGTTTTGCTGAATGCCTCTACTAACACTGAAAACTTTCTGCTGATTTTGCAAAATCGTCTCTCCAAACATACAACTCAACCATGTCTGGTATAAAAATCACATGGATTTCATGTAATATGCAAATGATGATAGAACGTCATACCTGTTCCCCAGAGACCACTACTATAAAAAGGATGTTTTTGCTGGGTTGTACGTTAAAGCTGAGGGTTATGGCAAAATTTAGCATTAACGAGTATTGCGAGATGTTGTTAATTTACGGTGAATATGGGCGTAAGGCAAAATCAGCTGCAAGGCTGCATCGTGAACGCTTTCCTGCACGGCAGACCAGCTTAAAAGTTGTAAAACGTTTAAGGGAGACGGGCTGCGTGACCAGCCGACCTCGTATTGTAGGACGCAAAGTGCAACCTGAAGATGTGCTAGCATACGCTCTCGCCCATCCTCGGAGCAGCACAAAAATGCTCAGTGAAAATTGTTGCCTCTCAAAAAGCTGCATTTGGACAATCCTGAGTGAATCACCTGTGCAGGGATTGATGCTGAGAGACGTTACACGTGGTGCAACTTTGTGATGAATAACTTAGAGGACCACCCAACATTCTTGGTAGGCATAATATGGACGGATGAGGCATGTTTTTCGCGTAACGGAATGTTTAATAGACAGAACGTTCATACCTGGTGGCTGAAAAATCCGAGATATGCTGTCGAAGTTCGACATCAACTACGCTGGTCGATTAATGTTTGGTGCGGAATTTTTAATGACAGACTCATTGGACCAGTATTTTACTAGGGAAAGTTAACGGGACAACGGTACTTGGAGCTTCTGCAGGATGTAATAACCGACTTTGTTGAGAATCTACCGTTGCACGAACTCCGAAATGTATGGTTCCAACATGACGGCGCCCATCCGCATAAGATTTCAAACGTTAAGCAGTACCTAATGGAGACATTCCAGAATCAAGTAATCACATATGGTGATTTCGTAGTGACCCCGCGCCCACCTGACTTGACCCCATTGGACTTCTTCTTATGGGGACACATAAAAGGGCAGGTGTATGCAACCCCTTCGCCAACATTGCAGGATCTTCGACGACGCATTACTAATGCTTGTGCCTCCGTAACACCTGCCATGTCGCACAATGTGTGCAGCGAGAAATCCAGTCCAGAGTGCAAATGTGTATAGTGGCTAACGGAGAGCATTTTGAGCAATATAAATAAATGATCGAGAAGACAGGGATGTGTCTCAGTTTCTTTCTTCCACTCTTTATGACATGACAATTTTAGAAATCGTGGCCAAACAAATGTTTATTTTTTGCATTCTGTTTTGAGTATTAATTTGAGCAAGGTATATTTTCGTACTAAATTAAAAGTGCTCTACAACTTTCTAACTGACTTTTTTCTCGTACCTTTCACCGTTTACGAGATAGGACCGCTAATTCCAAAACTTGCCGATAGCTGGCGTTGTAAATTGTCTCATCGAGTAGCGCATAGACTTTTTACTATACCTAGACACCAACTTTATGGCCTAAGTTGTCACCGTTTAGAAGTTAAGGGGGGTGTAACGGATATAAGTGGGAACCCTGTATATAAAAGAGGAAAGTATGTGTGTGTGTGTTCGTTTTTGGTTGTTTATGCACATCCACACCGTTTGACTGACGACGACCAAATTTGGCACAGTGATGGATTAGCACAAGAGGGAGCTAACGCCGTAAAAGCTATTTTAAAATTCGAATTAGATTTTCATCCACTTAATTTTCATTTATTTAATTAAATAACGAAAATTAAGCCATTTTTAGACGTTTTTCACCAATAACTTTTGAAATACTGATGAAACAAAAATTTTTTTTACGTCACCTTAAAGAGCAAAAATATATCTTTTTAATGATACCAAATATTTAATTGTTTACAATTTTTTCTCTAACTGTAATTAACGTTTCAAAATTCACTTTAAACTCAAATTGCAACAATGCTTTTATTGTTATAAAATAAAATTCAAACTATATAATTTATTGTTTCATCAAATGCTTTATTGACGTGTTTTTACCACAGTTAAAGCTAAGAAAATATTGCTTTTTTTGGTGAAGGTAAACATCTTACTTCCACTGTTATTTCGTATAATGCACTCAACTTCCGTTTACATTTCGTAGCTTTTAATATGCACTCAAATATCCAATGACGTTAGTTTAGTTACTACGCGATGTTTCGCTTAAATTTCATTATTTTTTTAAATATTAACGTTGATATGGGCGTTGTTTAAAAAGAGTGGGAAAATGCTATTTCATATTTGAGTCTCAGTTTGTCTTTATTTATACTATTAATAGAGAGTATTTATATTTAGTTTTTATTCCCTAACTGAGGCTAAAAGTATTCTTTTTTGTCCGAGCATTCTTCTTCAGCGAAATTCTTTCGAGTGAGAATTGTTCTCGAGCGATTTTGACTTTCTTTATGTGATTTATAAAACATTTTATTTAGAAGCTTCGCAGTAACCAAGTTATACAGTATAAGTATATTTGTACATTGTAAAACTGTATTAGTTATTGAACTATATATTGTTTAAAATAAATGTTCTTTTTAAAATTTTCTCGCATTTTCATTCAAACCATACTGTTATAAGGTGATAAAAAAGCTGTATTTGAAAGTTTTAATTCAACAAGAAAAGATTCAAAGAAGATTTACGTTTGTTGGGGAAAGTTGGTGACTATATTTTAGGGGGAAAAAACAAAAACAGGAGGCCGGTATATGAAAAAATATGGATCCCGTGCAACTCCGGGTTTCAGTTAGTATTATATAACACAGGTTGGCATGGCAGCGCTCGCGAAAGCTTATTGGTGAACCCATAACTAGGGTTGCCATAATTGCCATTCATTGACGTTTAAGTGCTAAATACTCCCGATTATCGGGGTTAATCACCGGGAGGGGTCGCACGGAGAATAGAAAAGCACGGATAATCCGAAAACTCCTTTTTATTAAAGAAAAAATCAACACAAGCACAAAAATATAAAAATTACTTACATTTGCATGCTGTATAACATCAAACTAGGAATTTTCCTTTTAACATTTACTGCTTTAAAAAATCTGGAATGCGTTTTTGCTTCTGCTCTTTGTTCATCTCTTGTCGAATAATCTAACAAAGTTTCCACAGATTGTAGAGAAGCAGAATGAGAAATTGTACTTCCCTCATTTAGTACATCTTCTACATCAGTACTAGCTGATTCTCCATTGTCAAGTTTTTGAAGGATTTCTAATTTTTGTTTAACATTTAAAACGTTTCGTTTTCGTTTCACACCACTCATTTTTAACCAGTAAAAAATTTCACGCTACTAACTGACGATAAACAAGACGCAAAAACTAAAGGAACACGTGCGAAAATGAAAGAGGACGAAGAAGTTAAAGAATGACCTGTCAGAGAGAAGCGTGTTCGTACGAGAATGAGCTAGCAGGAAGTGGATGATTCATTTCTCGGTAAATTAGGGGTTGAACCGGTAGAGATTGCACGTGGAGGAAGATAGAAAAAATAGATGTTTTAGCCTCCGCCGTCAAGGCTCACTTGTTTCACGGGATGAATATCTCGATCGAACATCAACATCGATTTTACATGTATGATAAGCTTGAAAATGTTTCTCTTTAAATTTTTTGGGAGTCCGAAATGAGCACGGGTAATATAGAGTATACTGTAAATAAAACATGAAAAACTGGGTAGGTAATGGTTTATTTTACTCTGATAAAAAAAAATCAATAAGTTTAAGCAATCTAATAAAATGCCCAGTTAAAGTTGATTTTACTTTCTTAATCATATTAATTTCTTCTTTCTCATAATTATAAAATTGCGCGTAAGTCATTTGAAAATTATAATGACAAATCAAAATTGCTTCGATTGTCTCCACTGACAACCTGTTGCTTTCGTCCGACCATTGAATTGACATCGAGGAAAATATTATCTCCAAACTTGCACTGTGGGCTGGTATGGCAAATATGTATTTGCATAGTTTTATTAGACATGACTGCCGGTCAATATAAAGAAGAAAACGGGACGAAGAATAGTAATAGGGGACTGAGTAGTGAAATACGGTGACAGTCTCGTATATACGTGACGTATGGCAACCCTACCTATAAAATAAGTTACATTACGGTAATGGGGCCCCACTCTGAAGAGCGGGGGGACTCCGTCAAATATCAGAAGCAGTTATCTCTTTTCCACAGTCGAAACATCAGATCTTTTTAATGTTTATTTTGAATCCTTTTATTTTTGTCTTTGAAAAAAAGAAAGACTGTTTAGGGCCCCAAAGATTGTTTCAAACATGCCACATTTCCGCGGAAACGCGGATTTCCGCTTTTTCGGCATCAAATTTATTCATTCTTGGGATCGATGCAAATCTGCATTAAAATTTTTGTTAATGTGATGTGTGTGTAACTGCTCGCCATGTGTAAATTTTGCGTATGGCTGTAAGGCGAAAGAATTTCGAATTCGTAGGATATTGCGTAATTCTGCCGAAAGCCGTTTAGCTTCGTTCAGCACCATTTGTAGCGAGATCATTTTTACCATAGTTTTTATTTTAACAAAACTTTCTACGTATTTCATTTTTAATCCATTGATTTTCTTTTATACTTATAATAATTCTACAATATTTTTAATTGCACTTTTTGTATAAATTTATCGTTCAATTAATCATACTTATTTTAATTTTCGGTGTTTGTTTTTCACGATAAATTATTTATGAAGTTCAGCTTTTTTTGTTCCAAGCCTGTGTCATGTCTGTTTGAACCCGGGCCCCTTTATACAGATGGCCGCTATCAGTGACGCGCTAAATTGCTGGCATTTAAATATAAACTTTCGATATCAATTTTTCGATGCTTTAAAATTCACTAGAGGAAAATTATAAATTTAATTTTAAATGGCATTTTATTTTCAATCTGGCTCTCTATAGAAGCTGAGTTGCGAATATAATTTTGATGATAAACTCACGATTGCTTTCTTATTCAGTTAGCAAAGAGGATAAAATAAGAAAGTAAATTATATAAAGAACAAGATCCCTCCACAATCCAGCTCCTTTTTCAAAGAAAGGAAACTGGACTCTAAATATACATTCGACTCAAAAGGTGTGAAATCTCAACATCCCGAAATCAGTTCGGTTATCAGCTCTTCTGATACAAAGAGTCAACAAAATCTATCAGAAAAGGACGTGATTTCGACACCCAGAGGAAAGGCACGAGCTTAACGAACCCTCTTCACACGAGCTGATGATATGACAATGGAGCCACGTAATCGAATGATTAAATTGCTGGGTAGCAAAGAGAGAAAGTGTCAATCTTTTGCCAAGAAGCAAAATGGAGGAAATTCAGGGTCAACGGAAAATTAGGCTGACAGGAGGGTAACACCGTTTTCCTCCCGCATGCATGTGACTGACATATCCCCAAGAGGCGATCTTTCTGAAAAATAATAAGAACTATACGATTGGAGGCGGTTTCTTTCAAGCTTTGGGCTCAATCAATGTTTTGCAACTTTTTTGAAGCTCCGTTACGGGTTTTCTGAGGCAATTAAGCGAAAGCTACCGAGAGCCAACACAATAGAAGCGAGACGGGATAGATTTGAGTTGCTTTATTTTCCTCTTTTCTGCAATTTGTATGCGGTTTGTTCGAGAAAGTCTAACGATCTGGCAAGAATTTGGCCTCGAAATACTTGTGCATCCTCTTTTTTTGCAGTGTTGTCCCTGAGAAGGTAGAAAGTGGTTTTCTGGTGGCGGCAAAGCAGGGAAACATTCCAACCTTTTGTTCATTTCCATTTTTTAAGGTTGGGGAAGAGAGGGACGGGGGACTTTCATTAATATCCTTTATCTGGCCCGTCCCTCCCCACTCTTGCAAATCCATTTTGGGTGAGCACAATGAATTATGGATGTGGGATAATTATAAATCTTTGTTTGGAAAAACCGGGATGGTTTTAAGAACCTGCATGTGAGGTTGACAGTTTGTTATGTAGAGGTTGTTTTAAAGCCTGCGTTGCCTCTATAACAGAGGAAGTTTTTAAGTGCTAGCAGAAAGAAAATCGAAACACAGAAATTTTAAAATTACTGTAATAGAATTTTAAAGAGGATAGTAATGTGGGATATGTGAAAGCTCCGTTGCCTTGACAACTGAGGAAGTTCGTAAGTGGTGGCAGAATGAAAATGAAAATTAAATTAATAGAATTTGTAAGCAGTTTCGATCTGAAGGATTAAGATATTTTTTCATCAGATTCCAGTTTTAAAATAAGACCTTTTAATTACTACCTTTCACTAGAAAAAAGAGAGTGAAAATGCGTTATTAAAAATGAATGCAGCAGACAGGAATATCGAAACTTCTATTTTAATGATGAAGTATTAAGGATTTTTACATCGGGAGAAGCGAATTAAAACGGATTATATCCTCTCTACGCAAAGGAGAGAAGCATACAGCGCCTGCAAGCAGCGGGGATATTATTTAGGATAAGCTATGAGCTATGTACTTTTCAGATAAAACATAAAAATTAATTATTTTTGTTTTAACTGCATGGGCAGATTAATTAGAGTAAAATATTTTACTCATTATATTTTTCCCAATTAATTTTGTCTTGCCTTCTAATGAGGTGATTATAAAAATAAAGACTCGAAGATTGGAAGCTAAATTAAAAGAATCTTGGTCTCAGTTTTTATTTTCTATTATAACTGTCATTGACATAATACTTAGTAAACCTTGGACTTAACAACATTTGGTTTTAATTTGGTCTTCTTATTTTCTCCTAAACGAAGTGTAAAAAGGGAATGTATCGCGATGGTCAAATAATTCGATCTGGGGAATTTTGAGAAATCTCCATGCTTTGAACCTGCTAGAGTCCGGAATTTTTAAAAAAAATCATAGTAGAGTCCCGCTAATCCAGACTAGATGGGACCGGACCCTGTCTGGATCACTGAAAGTCAGGATTAAACGGAATTTGCCTTAAAATACAGGTAATACAAGTTTTAGATGGGTAAAACTATAAACATCGATGTTCTTTTTCATAAAAACCTACAACTTTTCCAATAGCTTAACTTTAGCTTCAATACTTCTGTATACATAGACCCAAGTTGTTAACCTACGAACTGATGTAGGATTAACAAGAACTGATGTAGATTTTTTAAAATCCCGTCCGGATTAAACGAATGTCCGGACAATCGGGGGCAGGATTAGCGGGACTCTTTTGTACGTCTGTTGTTTAGCGATAACTGTCTGTCTTTTATGTCGATAATTTAAAAACTGAACGAGTAAAACAAAATTCGAAAAAAAAAATTAATCACTAGAATTGTGGGCCGGTGTCAAATAGTTGGACTAAATTCGTTATAATTTTACGACAATTTTGGACTGAATTCGTCAAAGAGTTGTTGGTCCTCTTATTCGTTTGTATATGAACGCAAGAACTTCAAAACGAGAGGGATGAATTTCACAAAGTGTGATATAACACCAAAATTGTAGACGTTGGACCAAACCCGTCGAAGGATAGATTGTCTTTCTATTCGTGTATGTGAACACTATAACTCTAAAACTCAACTAACTAGATAAATGAAATTTAGTATGTAGTCTTGCCACCCAAATGGTCGATCTATAAAATATTTTGGACTCATTCGGTCCTTGGGGAGGGGTCCAAAATGTGCACTCGATTCTTTTCACTATTCGAAGAAGCTTAACCCTTTGAGGATGACTGCCATGCGGGCGTGCCAGCTGCTTGGCACATTCTCTCCCGACTGTCACAAATACGGGTCGGCTCTTGTGGCTTTTAGCTACCAACTGTCACGTCGGCGTGATACCAGCTTTAGTGCATTTATGCTTAACTAGAAAAAGTGTAACGGCGCTGAGCAGCCATGCCCAATGGGAAACGTCGGCGAGACGGAACCACACGTTTTCCATACGTCCGTCCTCAAGCTGGGCCTTCATCTGTACTCCATTCCATTCCATTTGTCCCGAGACTGGTTTTTTTCTACCCATTGAAATCGAAAAATGAGGCACGTCATTCACTGAGGCTCCAAAGTGCGCTACCATCGCTCTTCGATCCCCCTACCGCCGCTCTTCAATCCCCTACCGCCGCTCTTCAATCCCCCCCACCCGTGCTCTGAGCTCCCCCCTACCGCCGCTCTTGGATCCCTCCTCAATAAGTCAATTTCATTTGAAAATCAAATCTGCATATCATCAAACTATTTTTTTACTATACTATTTTTTTATTTTGTTTTGAAACGCCTTTTTAGAGACACCCACCCTCCTCTTCTCTCCACACAGGAGATTTCTAGGTTCATTTCCACCCTGCTCTGATGTGCCGCTACCCTCGCATCGAGGCTCCAAATTGGAATCGGTGCATGAAGCGTTGGATTTTGAGTTCGTTTGAATTCCAGCATTGCCATTCGCTATGTCAATTTCCATCGGTTTTTAAAACTGGCGATTGCTTTTCCCTTCCCGCGTTCCAAAAATTCCGTTTTGGAAGAGATGTGAATTGCCCACTTCGAAGGACTAACATAAAACACGTCATATTGTGAAAGTATACGAGAAATTCGAGGGGAGGACACTTCCTCTGGCTTATTAAGTCTTCCTATTCGAAAATAACCAGAAGAAAGAGTTCAATGGTAAACGGAAAACCAAGGCAGAGAACAGGGGCGGCTCGAGGCCCGGGCAAACCGGGCAACTGCGCGTGGCGCCAAATTCCGGAATGGCGCCAAATCGTGAGCGTGAAGGGGAAAAAATGGTTGAATGAACTTGAGAAATAATGCATATATTTTAAAATAAATTTATTGAATATATTATATTTGCTCTCTTAGATAATATCTATATAATCTTAAATATATCTGAAATTTAAAAATTCTCACTATAGTAGAATTAAGTCATATTTCTAAGTAAAGTTTTGTTTGATATTTAGAATACGGCCATTATTAAAAATACATTGAATAAGCGGGGGGGGGCACATTGTTGGCTTGCCCGGTTGGTAAAACTACCTCGAGCCGCTTCTGGCAGAGAATGTACTGTTAATAAACAAACTTATGTGCTTGTAATGAATTTCATGCTTAAGGAAATTATTCATTTAATATACATGCTTCAAAACATTGTAAAAGGTTTAAAAACTGCCGCAAACATTTCGATAGGTGATCCTTTTGACATCGACAGCCTGGTTGGAGACCAAATTACAGAATCTCGGTGTTTAATTGCTAATTAATCCGAGGTCGAGACCTAGAAAATTAAATTTGTTCTATCTCAAATATTCTCGGAAGTGTGTTGCGAAATGTGGGAAAGAGGGGACGAGGCTCAAAATTCATCCTTAGTAATACAAAACACATTTTCAAAACCGACATCGACAAAATAATTCAAATGAGCGTCACATACTAATACGAAACATCTTGAGGGGAATTTGTAGCAATTTACGGAAAGAAAAAGATTCCCATTGTAGTATTCGGTGAAAAGAAAACTGAATTTCTACGCATTTGCTTTGCAGTGAATTAATATTTGATAGTAAAACTGCGAACAAATTCAATTTTTTATGCATCAGATTTTGTTTCAGTAATTAGTATTTTTTTACACCTATATTGAAATTATTGAATATTTATATAAGTCTAGTAATCACACTGAGCTGTCATTTTTAAAAAGATTAATTATAGAATATGAACTTAAAAGAAAATGTAGAGAGAAAAAGCAATGATTTAAATAAAGAGTTTAGTTTTTCCTAAACTTAAACGGGAAGATATTAAAACTATTATCTAGCAGAACCCTGCACAAGTCTGATTTTCGATCCATTGCATTTCCTGTATTAGTTTCTAAGGTACGAACTTGAAAGTGAGAGAATGAAAACAAAAATCGCTATAACAAGATAGAGTTGCGAAAAAATAGTTTATCTGATCTAAATTTGTTTTGATCCATTTTATTCGTGTAAAAATATATAAATAAACATCTATAGAAGGGTGAATAGTTGAAAATGAAACGAAATGCGAGACGCATCCTTCACCAATTCAGTCACGTTGCCGGTTTTATTGTTGCTGCCATGTGAATGAATGCAGTGGAAAGACCGGAATCTGTTATATAGTATCTGAATATCGCTATATATCTGTTATATAACGATAACAAACTGCTAAATAGAAACCTCTTCGTAACAATATGTTTAGGAAAACCGTACCGTGATGGTCACGATGTAGCTTGTGCTCTGGAAAGGTTAAATCAATCGCAAACCTCTGCATTTGACTTTTATTGATTGTTTTTATATCCGCTTACTACCTTTTTACATATTACTACTTTTTTACACATTACCTTTTACAAATTACTACCTTGTTTGGCGCAGCATGGCCAAATACTGGCCCTTGCGCCAAAAACCCTCAAACAACCAACCAACCAATCGCAAACCAGATTTATAAAATCAGATTTTCAATTAAAAACATAAGCTTCTGTTATGTCTGTCCACAAATAGATATTATATGAGAAAGAATTTATGCATAATCGTCAAATGAAGGTATTGTTGTCTTGTTGTGGAAAAATGTCACCTTAAATACAGGAGTAAATGTAACAAAAAAAATTATGACTTCCACAATCATATTGATGAACACTAACCAAAAACAAAATACTTATTTTCCGTAAATATTGCCCTATTTGCAAGTTTCAAAGAAACGGATTTTTTAAAATATTTTGATACTGTGGTTCGGATTCAAGCACGAAGAATTGTCTGCTCGCCTTTTGCACACATCCATTTCAGTGTTTGAAAAGGATTGATTAAACAACATACATCATTGTCTCGCAACGTTTACGGAGACTAAGGGAAGAGAATTTTCCAGAGAACAAAAACAAATGCCGTTATTGCTGTCAGGCCTCTTATTACGTTTTCCATGGTTGGACAATGAAGCTCATCTTATCAGCCAGCAGATCTCGGCTACTCCTCTGAGAAAAGAAGGCCATGGTCACATGAATTTCCGTCAGCCTCGATGATCGAATGGCTGGCTTCCAAACAATAATTTGATTTCCCAGTATGATAAACTCCCTCTCTAGTGTACAAACTAGACTGAGACCCAGCGATTGCGAACGGTAAATCTTGGATTCGCCGAGTCGATCGAAAGTAAACAGTAATTGACTGGACTTTCATTCTTGAGATTGCCCGTCTTTAAGAGTGATTACATGTAGTAGTTAAAAATTATTACTTTTCTGTATGGAAGGTTTCGCAAAGATGTTTGTACCTTCTGCAATCTCTGAAATTTGGGTCAGTCGGGGTAAATAATACCCTCTCATGAGAGCATGCTGAGTTGTCCCTGACTGAGTGCAGAAGAAACCCGAGAGCTAAAGCAACCAAATCTACACCGGCATAAAATTTACCGCTGGAAAAATAATTTATCCTTAGGCATCAGATAAGTTATGCCTTTAAAAACATATTTTTGAATTTTGTGATTTGCTACTGTATCGTTTATGTATGGTGGTCGATAATGGGTAGTTTAGTTTAGTTATATTATTTTGAAGCAACACGAGGGCTATTTTGGGACCGCGGTTAGATGACGAGGACGACACTTGAGTTGGCATCCCCTCTCCAAACTTCGACGCCACACCAACGGGAGGGCATCTGGCCACTGCGTCTGATTTAGCGTGCAACATGCCCCATACACGGCGGATCTTCATCGGATTTACCTCGATAATAGGTAATTAGACAATATAAGAGTAGGGACGAGACGACAGAGGAATAAGAGGAGAATGGAGTATAGATGGGGTTACCAAGGGTTAGTTGAAATTCGGACATGCCGGGGGGTTGAAGAGTCGGGGGGGGACTAAGTACAGATTAACCCTTTTCGGGCGTTGCCGCCCCATTGGGGGCTTTTACAAGTAGGGGTTTTTTTTTTTTTTTTTTGACTCAGACCGTCGAGCCCACCCATTTGGGTAAGCTGGTCGATGTGGGTATAAAGCAAAACAAAACCAAAAAATAGACTTGCGAATGCCGCCACTGTGGCGGCATCGACCAGCGAAGGGTTAAAATTCCGAAAGCTGCCCACCAACGATCCTCTTTCTAGAACAAAGTTCGAAGGAGTAAAAAAACATTTAAGGCGTCAAGAATAATTCAATGAAGATATAATTTTTATTAATGCTTGGTAATTCAAAATCATAATAATGAAAAACAGAATTCGAATGAAACTGCAAAAACTTTTAATTTTCAGTATGGACCGGGGATTGGATAAGGAGGCTCATCCGCTTTCTCATCAACAATGGATGTAAACAATGAATTTTGTTTCACTGGTGGAATGGTGTCAATTTTTTTGTATGCGTCAGATTTTCTCAATTGCTGCTAAATTTCTCTATCGCCGCGTTAACTTGCATAAATCCGTAGATTTTGAAGTTCTGGACACTAATCCGGACGTGAGATTGAAATCCGGACTGTCCGGATGTATGCAGGGCCGTGCCGCGGGGGTGGCCAAGAGCGCAAGCAGAGGGTCGCGCCTGTGACTGATTAAAGAATTAAAAATCTTAGAAAATATGTACAAATTGTTATTTATTTGCTGCAAAGATACAATTACTTTTCTATAAACGGCATTTTTCATCAATATAATTCATTAAGGTATCAGTTTTCAGTAATAGGTCATTTTTTATTAAACCTACTTACAAAATTATAAAATTTTATAAATCTGTCTAGGGGAAAAAAATATTGCTTGAAGTTAGCTTTAGTTATTTGGGTGGAATCGTAGAGTGGATGAAAAATTTACAGAAATGCTGTACTTGGGGGGCGCAGCTTCGGCAGTTCTGCCAGGGGAGCAGGATCACCTCGGTACGGTCCTGGATATATGATAACCCTAGGTATAGATATAAATCCCCAGGCGAAATTCTGAAAGGGTGCCGTAGAAACGAAACGAAAGAAAAGCGAAAAAACAATACCATGCCCCAGGCACAATGTGCTCTTGCTAAACCATTGATGATGACTAGGGGCGAAAAAGCACATTTATCTCCGGGCGCAACTTATCCTCGCTACGCCTCTTGTAAGGGAGTCAACTCACGTGATACTACAATCACATAAGCGGGATAGCACCTATCATCTAACGCTAACTGCACGTTGTCTTAAGCTGTGCTTTGATGTCACATTCTTTTCGTTCTCTTGTAAGATGCGCAGTTGATTCCAATGTTAAATTCGCGCAGCGCACTTAATGTGCATTACCCGCGAATGTAACGACTCCATTGTGGCAATTTGCTTTCAATGAACTTTTAGTGCTAATTTGAAAAATGAAGACAATCGAAAAAGAAATGTTATTATGTAATTTTTCTTTTTTAGCTAAGGTACCATATGGTACTGGAACATGGATATTTTAGAAATTAAAGCACAGTGATTTTAGCTTTGAGATGTGAGGATTGCACAAGGGGCGGTTATAAGGGACGGAAAGACTAATAAAAAATTTTTTTCGAACATATTAAGTGTTGAAAGTTTTAGTAGATAAAAAAAAAAAGCGAAAGATTTTCACGCCTGGAAGATTTTAGAAATCTGCTAGCACTTCAAAACATCGATCTCGAAAGCCAATACTGTTCAGCAACGGATTCCGCGACTACCACTTTTGGACGATTTTACACCGGAAAGGGGTGTCAAGCAATGAATCATATGAGCGCATTTCCGGAGTTCTTCGTTAGATCACGCTCAGTAAAATGTAAACATCACCCTTCCTTTCTGCTCTTCCCCCCTATTTTGATGAAAATAACTACGCCCGGCGCATGCGCAAAAGCGCGGAGGGTTTCCGAATCCGTTGCTAAACAATAAGCACATCGATAGACGATTTCCGATTTGCATCTCTCTTATCAAAAGCAACAAATAAAATTATTCCTTTAATGAAACAATAGAACAAATTACGGCCTCTGATGAGTTTATAAAGATTCATTTAGTAATTTCTGTGGGGAAAAAACAGACATGATAAAGATACAACAAGCTGTTTATACGAATTAATCAGACGGCCTTTTCTGGTTGGTTGAATATTTACTTAATCTTATTATGTACAGTGTTGTTTATTTTATTTTAAAAGTTATCATAAATAAAACGTTAAGCTGTTAATTTCCTTATAAAAAAATCTCTATTAATAGACCTGAATTAACTTTTATTACCTGCACATTTTTTTTCTTTTCGCTTCTATGGTTTTCTGTAATTTCTATTCAATGAAAATAGATAAAAAATTTAATTTTAATTAAAATTTAATAATTTAGTGGAATGAATTTAAAATATCTAAATTATTTTCAGTAAAGGCACTAGAAACTTTGTTCATCTTAACATGTTTGGTTTCAGTATTAGAAGCGTGATGAATTCTCTTTTTAATTAATTAAATTTATTATTTTTTCTAATTTAAAATGAAGCGAAAGTTATGGTCTCTTGCTTGTTGCACCAGCTAATAAGAAAACAAACTTATGCTCTGATAATTTTTGCATTTAAATTTAAATGTGGAAAGTGAATGTAGAATTTTTACACTAAACTCTGCATTCTTTATATAAAGTTAGTCTGTTCCACTTTATTTTTTTGCATGCATTTTTGTGCTTTTTTCAGAACATTGCGTCATAATTAGATTTCTGACAAAAGCGAACTGGAGTAAGAAAAAAAAAAGTTTGTTTTTAAAATGATAGAAAACCAGAATCCAGTTGTGTGGCCTAGTTCGTTAAAATCAAATCAAACACCAAACAACATTCGTATACCTGTATTTTTTTAAAGAAAATATTCTGAAAAATTCGTCACTGGAGGTTCTTTAATACATAATGTGAAAAGATAAAGACCTTCATTAAAATGTCTATCTAATAAAAAACGTCGACTTCGCAGATAGAAATGTAAAATTATAATTCGATTCGCCATCGAAAATTCTCGGAGGTAAACATTTAAAAAGGGCCGGTGCATGTGATATCGCATACGTGTTGCCAATCGCGTATTGCAACTTACGCAATTCAGTTACATCAGTAAAGTGGATTATAAAAGTGGTAATTTAAATCGACAACCTTCAATTTGGCTTTGGCAATGGCTCTGCGCTGTTGGATCACAGCCAGACTCTTGAAGGTGCTGATCGCCCCTGACGCAACACGCTGGAAGGGATTTTTTAATCTCGTTCCAAGCCCGACCTTCGTGGCTGCATCAGATTTTTATTATACCTTTTATTTCCTGTTTTTTTTTTTCGTTTTCTTTCTCCTCTTTAATAATTCGCGCTGTCAAGGGCGGTCAAACAGACGATCATCACGCGCATTTTAAACGAACACGCGTTGGACAGAAGCACACCTTTCCCGTTCAACCTGCTTCACTCAATAGGTTTCTGTTCGCGAACGGAGGACTCATTAACTGGATTTTGTAATGCTGTCACTTTTTTAAGAACCGCTTGTGTTTTGACAACACAAACTGATTCATCGTTTTTTGGGTTCATGTGCGTCATTTCACCACGGTTCAATATTACGAAGTCCGTCCAAAAATAGCCCTCATGTAGTTTCCAAGCGGGGCGTTAATATAACTAAACTAATTTAGCTAATTGTGCCAGAGACAGATAG
>BGPR01000525.1:79931-133202 GCA_013235015.1 Araneus ventricosus
TTTAATGTACTCCAAACCAACATAAAAGCGAATTTTCAGTGAAATCAGGTTTTGACCATCGATCCTGGAGTCGAAACTCTACCATCCAGTCATGGCATCTTGAATTAAAACATTTCTTTAGAATTGCCTAAATAACTGCATTTATGTGATAATTCTTTCTCTTAGAGTCTAAAAACTTACGATTATGGTTTCAGAAGAATTGTCGTATCAGGGAATGATTTTCAAAATTATTGCTTTATGAAATACCCAGTTGTGGAAAGGACGGGTGAGATTTCACTAAGCACTAATATTTTGTGAGTAGAATTCTTCATCAAAAATTAAATATTAAAAATAAAAAGAATTAATATTAAATATCACATTTATTATTTTTTCCATTCATCCTTTCTTATATTTCAATAATTAATAAAAAAATTAATTTTCTTTCTGAGCCTTGAATGTTGTGTTGAAAATAATCATAATTTATTCAATAATAATACCCAAAGCAATTTTGCTAGTAAGAAGCCAATAACGTTATCTTTTATACAAAAAAATCCTTAATTTCTTTCGATAGTATTTATACAATTATTTGCGTCGGGGAATTTTAGATAATATTTTAAATTGAACGATTCAAAGCGTCTTAGTTATTAAAAAAAATCGATCGAATTAATTTTCAAAATCAATTTATAATAGAAATTATAAAACGTCATTAACGTGAATAGAAATACAGCTATAATGATTAAAAACATGCGAAATTACAATATTTTAAAACACTGCTATTTTAAAACATTGCATTGTTGCGAAATTACATTATTTTATAATAAGTCGAAATGTGACAGTATGTACTTGCGATACTTTCAGAGGGTTTCAGCGCCAGAATCTCCCTCTAAGAAATTTAGTCCTTCCTTTCACAGCGTTAAGACTAACGAAGTTAAATATTAGATGTCATACATAGATACGTTTGCCGTATAACTATGATGTCAAAGTAAACTGACTCCCTTACAAAGAGATTTAAATTGTATCTGCAAACTCTAGCAAAGAATATTGATGGAATTCTAATATATTATATTGCTTCATGTCAAGATATTTTTTTGTTTCTTATTACGAAAGAAAGGTTGAAAACCAAAACAGCAAACAAGAAAAAAAATTATAAAATAGCGATTTGTGACGTAGCTTTATAAATATTAGAGACGATATTTCCATGCTAGTGAAGTTAAGACTTTAAAAAAATGCAGAGGCAAAAATATTGTCTCATTGTAACACTAAACTCGGAGGTATCAGGTTATGGATGCTGGTCACCAGTAAGTAACGTCCAGGCTTTCACCCCTAAACGACCTTCAGACGATTGAAAAGGGGACGGGGAGTGTCAAAGGTCTGCCCAATGGGCAGTAAAATGCAGACCCCTCAAAGTCTGCTCTATTTTTACCTCCAACAAAGAAAGGCTAGGTCGTAATTTGGGCGTCTCAAGAGACCCAGGGCCTAGAGGGGTGGACTTTCAGAATGGGGAGGGATAGCGTTGTTTACTCCTTCCAGACAGATCAGGTTTCAACTGGATTTCTGAAAGACTGGCCACATCCTTTGCCACAAATGATGAAAACACTTTAAAAAAAAAGAGCCTGGTCTTCCATTCGCTCCTCCAAGTTTTACTATCATGTTGATACCAGAGGAAAAACAGTTGCTGTAGTGAATGCATCCTGGGCTAGTTTTATAACTACAGCAACGATGTCACCAGATGGTATTCTCAGCCATAGTATCATCCCAATCCAATAAACATTAACCGCATTTTATTGCTCAAAATTTCCTTGCCTGCAGACGAGGGAGTGCTTTTCAGAGAACTCAGACTTTTCTGGTCTTGTACCTCGACGATAGAACCATCGTGAAAACATTAAGTACGCAACGATTTGGAACCAAATGTAGTTGAGATATGTGTGAGATGTTGGGAGTAAATGCACATAGAAAATGCATTTACAGTTGCAAGCAAAAATAAATAAATGAAAAAAAAATTTTGCCGCTTAAATTTTAACATACGGTAACGGAAACAACTTGGTTAAGAAAGCGAATTTTAAGGAATTCTTTAAAAAAAATAATAATTTTTAGACAGATTTAATTTCCAAAAAATGAAACATCTGGAAGACAGGGTTTACTTAAGTAAAACACTTACAGATGTTTGAAACTGGCCATTAGAAACAATGAACGTGCAAAAATATTTCTAAAGAAAAAGTAAAAATCAAAGAAATATTCCAGAGCCTCTCCTAGTTAGAATTAGGAATGGGAAAAACCTACCGGTTTAAACCGAAAACCATTTTTTTGTTTCGGTTAACCGGTTTTTTTCGGTTATTTCTTTGCCCCGGTTTAAACAGGTTATTTTTTTAAATGCAAAAACCAGGGGAAAAAAACCAAAAAATATTTATCTTTCGTCTGAAGTTCTGTGGCGTCCGAAAGATTAGATTGAATGATGTTGTTTCCGATGAAAGGTGTCGACTCACGGATCGACACATTGCTGAAAGAGTCTTTATGAGCAGATTAGATGATAGACATAGGCCAATGAATTAATTTCTTGTGAAAACAATGTTAATAAAAAATTTTGTATATAATATTTTCTTATTGCAATAATTACTCATTTATTATTATTACTATAATAATAAAATGAGTTATAATATTAATTACTTATTTATAATTAACTATTTAATATTAATTACTTATTTATAATCATCACTTATTGCATTAATTAATTATTGTATTAGTAATTAGTTATTGTATATTATTATTAATAAAAAATTCTGTTCACAAACGTTGCTTTTTTTTAAAAAATAAAACCGAATACCAGTTTTTTCAAAAACCGGTTATTTTGATCGGTTTTAACCTCCAGGTTAAACCGGAGGGGAAAAAAAAACTTGTTGTTTTTGCGATAACCGCCATCCCTAGTTAGGATGCAGAAACAAAGCATTAACCACTTAGGACAGTGATGGGCAAATTAAGTCCTCGGACCACATGCAGTCCGCTAGAGGTTTTACCCGGTCCACCGCAGATTTTTAAATAATAATATGGAAATTTTATAGCTGTTACAAGTGCTAAATTTCAGTGGCGTAGCGAGGGTAAGTGGCGCCCGGGATTTAATATGATTTTTTCGCCCTCCCATCTGTTACGGAGTGTGAGAAGGGGGCGTGGTCATTTCTAACCAAAACTCAAAAGACGAGGCAATGGACTGTAACTGGTTTTTATTGCTAAACATAAATCCCTGTGACCAACGCAAACTCAATGGCTCAAGCGAGCCTCACACGACGTGCGCTGATCACAGTCAAATTCACACTGATAAAGATACTGAAAACACAAGATACACACACAGAAAAGGCCTCTAGAGGGAGTAACAACTATTAAGAGAAGTTAGGCCGGGTAGCATATTTACAAACCCTACCCTGATAGAACCGAGGCAGGAAATCAGCCAATACCATTGGCTACGAGGGGCAGTGACGTCGTTTTCAGCGCTCGCTCGTAGCGTACGGCAATCATAACAAAACAAGAGTCGTCCTACTTTTCTCCGTTTTCCCACAGTTGAGCACAGAAAACATTCTTCCGTGGGTTGTAATATTTTTAAAAATGAAATTATTTTTTAAAATATCATAAAAAATAAAACATCCCACACTGTAAGAAATTATACTAATGAAAAGTCTAATGATAACAACTTTGTTTGAAGGGTTAGGTTAGACAAATGTTGTTGGGTTTTTTTGACGTCATTCGAGTGAAAATAGTTCATTTGATGTTTCAAAGTCAACTAATATAACTCTAATTAATGCCAAATTATAGTAAAATTATTAATTATTATTAAAAATGCCAATAATAATAAAACGAAAAAAAGGATAATCGCTACACTAAATAAAATTGCTACGTATGTGCGTATCGTAGAACAAAATTCGCGAAGTCTAAGCAACGGAAACCTAAACTAATTCAAAGTCCACATTCAATCGCTTGTTTTGTTATAATTTCCGTACGAGAGCAAAGAACGACGTCATCAGCTCTCGGCGAAGCGAGCCAATCATATTCTCCGATTTCCTGCCTCAGTTCTATCAGGGTAGGGTTTGTAAATATGTGGCTGGGTAAGGCCGTAACAGCATCATTATTAATGTCTTACCCTGCGTAAGCGGCACCCGGCGTATGGCATTTTTTGGCCCTCTCATCGTATTTGACTTTAAATAGTGACATAAACGCATTAACGTTTTGTCAAAATTGCCAGTGGCGTATCCCGGATAAGTGGCGCCCAGGGAATATGATTTCTTTTTACCCCAGTCGTCATCTCCTTAGCAAACCTAAATGCCCCCCCGGAGCGTGGTTTTTACTCCCCCTGATTATATTTTGCTTTAAAATACGGCATAAACGCAGTAATGTTTGTCCATGACGCACCTTAAACTGAGACCAGAGGCATCTATACCCCCGATCGCTACGCCACTTCTATATGTTTATACAAAATGTAGCTTTTAGAAATGCAGTCACAGCTTCCTTCGTCGCATTAGTATGAAAGAATTTTTTTAAAAAAACTTCTTGAGTCCTTATTGAGTTTAATAATAAATTATATTGTAACGCCACTTCTTTTTTGACCCGTAGTAGCGCAGCGAGGAGGCTCGTGGTGACGAAACATACTGTGTTTGACGTCACTTTTTAAGACAAATGTGATGAATTGTCGCAAAATTCCTATCATGCTCCTGCGTCGGTTATACCTGCAAAAGCACTGATTACGATCGGGGGAGAGAAAAACATTTTATGCCTCGGCGACACTTTCTCTCGCTACGCCACTGTTGTTCCGTTCCTAAAAAAACTTTCACATCCCTGACCCAGAGCGACTGCATGTCGTTTAATACATTAGTTATAATTCTTAAAATTTAGCAAAATTAATTAATTAAATTTTAATTAAAATAAAATAAAATAAAAGACAATAACATATTTTGCATTAAATAGAAAGGCGCATATGCAGCCAAATCTAACGAAATACAAAAACAAATAATAGAAATTTAAATTAAAAGAAAATAAATTAAAAGAAAACAATGATAAAATGAAAAATAATGAAAACAATAGACGTTTTTGCGTGCAAACGCAGCAGCAAAAAGTAATTGCTTCAACAGAAATTTTTTTAAAAGTACAACAAGAACTATAGAAAAACCAAAAGTTTGCCAATACTTAGAACAATTTGTTAAGAAATTATTCAAAATCATTTTATCATTGTTTTCTTTTAATTTATTTTCTTTTAATTTAAATTTCTATTATTCGTTTAATACATGTTAGAATTAAAAAAAACTATTAAAATGAATAAGAATATTTTTAATTAGTTTTTTTGGATGCATTAGTTATTTCAATAACCAAAATTTAGTTGACGAATTCGGTTGTTTTTGATAATTTTCACTGTCCAAAAAAAATCGTTAATTTTTATCAATTATGAAAATGTTTTAAAAGCCAAAACATTCAAGTATGTGGCAAATGTAATAAAGCAAACTTTCTATTTTATTTTATAAAACTTTCTATAATGAAAATGTTTTAAAAGCCAAACATTCAAGTGTGTGGCAAATGTAACAAAGCAAACTTTCTATTTTCAAGAACATGAACGTAATTTAAACGCTCCAAATACTTTTAGCTTTCACTGCAGTTTACGCTTGTGTTAGAATATCATGTATTTCAAGAAAGAAATTTCATTAAATTAATTCTTTTGGTTTCTGAATGAATAGTATATTTCACTTAGAAGCAATGATTTTACAAATTTTAAGATGTTTCAAAATTAATAAAATTCTTTAATTCATTATTAGTTCTGAAACAACTGATTCCCATTAAAGGGGTGATGCAAAAAAAAAAAAAAATGTTTATTGTTTTAGAATTAATATTCTGAACATAAAAGTACAAAGTTTCTTTCTTTCTTTTTCTCGATTCCACCCCCTAGTGCGGAGCGGAAATTTGGAGAGAGTGGTGCTGGCTCATGATCAAACCATGGTTCAAAAGTACGTGGTACATCTCAGAATACGCCTCGTGTTGCTTCAAAACGGCATATTAACTCCTTAGCAGTGTAGTTTTTTGTAGTGTCTAATTAGAAGCCCCTCCCCAGTGCCGAATTGATACATTTTTACGCCCTAGGCCAAAACACTTGATTCTGCGCTCCCTTGTGCATTCACCGCAACTATAGAGCTAGGGTACTCTCGTGGTGTTAAGAAGTTCAAAAAGAAGAAAGTTCACAAAGTGCAACACGATTGAGGCCACTCCGCAACGTCTACTTGACTGTGTTGCCTTGGTGTATGATGACCTGCTTAAGCGACCGGATTTCCTGTTGGAGGTGATGAAGGCGAACGATCTCATGGATGTGATCTGATTCAGACCAGAAGGATTAGAAAGAAGAAGATAGAACTAGGCAATGTAAATGTGCAGACAGTTTATTTAGTGTTTGTGGATGTGTGTAAAAAACAATATTCTATGCTGTCTTTTCAAAATAATACTGAAATTTATGAATGTTTTATTGCAATTTCTTTTATATTTGCGCACTCCGGCCAACCTAGGCCCTCCATGGCCTAAGTTGACCCTATTGGAACTCTGGCCCTTCTCCCTGTCGCATTGATTCAGCAATATGCCCATAGAACATTTGGCTGTTAGTGGATCAGCAGTCATTTTTGTATCGAATGATAACATCTATGAGTGATTTAAATTTAGCTTATAAGTTTTAAAATGACATAATTCGATGCACGAATTGTGCTCGTCAAAACTGCTAATGTTTTAATTGAATTAATTAAACTAACGTTCACTTAAAAATCTAAACTAAATTTCATCTATCGGAAGGAATAAAAAATTTTTCGCAACAATTCAATCTCTAGAGTTTCTTTCTTTGCTTAAAAGCAGAGGTTGTTTTAGCAAACGATTTGTTTTTCAGTAAGTGAATTTTCCATATCTTTACCATTTAAATCAAGGTTATCAACTTAATCAGTGGCAGGAAATGAAATAATTATTTCCAAAACATAATTCTCACCCGTTTCAAGTAATCCCAACTCTTAATAACGGCAATAAAAAATGTTCGTTTGGCCTATTATAGTGTCCTATTTCAGATACCATCAGCAAGATTAATTGCAGGAATATTATAAAAGCGGGCCGATGATTGTTTGTAAGTTCTTTTTATCTCTTCATTTTCACAGAGAGTTTTTCGGGTCTATTTGAACCTGTTTTATGATTATAATGATCGTTAATAAATGTCAAGATGAAAATTTAATGAATATTGATATATTGATAAACAAGTTTTTAAGTCTTCTTCTGCAGTTGTTGTGGGAATTCAACATTGTCATTTTCTTAAATAATTATATATATATTTAGCTATGAAGGCTTTATTTGTTTAGTTTTTCAGTGTAAGCATTTTGACATTTTTTTAAATAATGAGTAAAATGATGGAAGAAATTTGTAGATATATAAATTTATTATTAAAATAAAATAGGAGTTTTAGGAAAAACTAATGCCTCCGAAACTCTAGTGAAATTAAATTATAATTTGATAAAAACAACTGAAATTGCTTGTGATGCCTCGCTCATTTTCAAATGGAAGTTCCAAATAGATGACTCAAAAATGTGCATTTAAGGAATTATCCCAAAATTAACAATAACACCAACGAAAAAGAAAGAACTGAAAAAAATCTCTAAATTATTTCATATTCATCTAATTAATATAATTAATTTATTGAATTATGCAAAAAAATGACTCAAAAATTTGCATTTAGGGAATTATCTCAAAATTAACAATAACACCAACAAAAAAAGAAAGAACTGCAAAAAATGTCTAAATGATTTCCTATTTATCTAATTAATTTATTGAATTATACAAAATAGATGACTCAAAAATTTGTATTTAATGTATTATCTCAAAATTTACAATAATACCAACGAAAAAGAAAGAACTGAAAAAAATCTCTAAATGATTTCATATTTATCTAATTATATAATTAATTTATTTAATTATGCAATAAATTATTTAATTTATATAAGCTAATATGTCGTAACAATATTTTTTTTCATCTATTCTTATATTGTATAAGTTGATGGTTGCAAGAAATTAATTATTTGTAATTATCATCGAAACTAATTAGACCGATTTATTTGCTTGGTTGTTTCGGCTTTCAAACATACCGTAAGAGAAAAGTGGAAAGTTGAGAAATTATCCAATGGCAACGTCAGTTGAAAGTTAAAAATGGAATACGATGTCACGGTTATACGATTATGACGTTAATTCTAACTTTTATTGATTTTGTAAATAATCTCCACCTTAGTTTAAATTTCGATACAAATATCTGAATTATTTTAGGAGTTTTTCGTTAAATAATTCATCTAATGTAGTAGATTAAATTCTCTTTTGAAACACCCATTTTGAAAAATGACCCTTAATAACAAAGGAAATTTGTGCTCCTTCCCCAATTAGCTGAAATTTTATCCTGTCTCTATTGTGAAGACTATTGTTATCAGCAGCAGGAAATGGGATAATTACTTCCCAAATATTTCCCACGGCTTTTATCCACTTCAAACAATTCCCACAAATCGTTGTCCAAAAAATGAAATTGGCTTATTATTTTTACTATCGACTTAATGTTCCGATTAGATACATCTAATGTCGCAGGCTGAATATTTTTTTCACCGATTTTGATATTGAGCTAAGATTTTTCTGCAAATTTCAAAATACTATCTGATAACACAATTATAAAGTTTCTGATTGAGCTGTAGGGATATACGATCTATCGAATATATTTTCAGTTGGCTAACAGACTGCACTATTTATAGTTCGGAGTGCTAACAGAGTGCTATATCGAGGATAGTTATAGAAAAGAACTGAAAATTTTCGTATTCGGGACACCTTTTTGGTGTCTAAAAATTGACAGGGTCTCATTTATGGACAGAAAAAAAAATGCTTCTTTACTGCAGTTGTACATATAAATAAGAACATAAAACATGTTTCGTTAGACAACAAGTGACCGGTTAATCGGATCGTTGTGCACTGCCGATATTGTTCATTAACCAGTTACAGATTTACCATAAATGTGAGATTGATTAATTCTGATCTGAAGACCTAAACAAATAACTAAATAATAATCTATTTTTTTATTATGTTTATTTATAAGCTATAAGAATAATAAATATATCCTGTTTGGTTTCTGTGATGAGCACAGTTCTCCAAATCCACTCTTATTAGGCCCAACTATTATCAGTTTTTTAAAAAATAAAATATTCTGGAAAGCAATTACAACCAGCGGTAGTGGCCTCCCCGAAACAAACACCCAGTGGGTAGGTAAATATTTTGGGGGTATTTACCCAAGGCCTGGTTATTTTGAGAAAAGAAATTATGAATGATGATTTACAATGAAACATATAAAATTTATGAATTCCACAAAACTTAATATTTTGCAAAAAAAATTAAGTATGTTCGCAATTTTTTTGCGCGCTGAAGTATCACTACTTTATTTAACGTTTTTGAGTACGAAATCTTACTATAGATATCACACAAGGTTTCACCATACCTCTGGTTAATCACAGGAGTCCATCTGGAGAAAGTTAGAACGAAGTTTCGTTTTAGGGGGTTGCAATAATTTCCGAAGCGCGTGTTTGCCGCTCGCTACAATTTCCTTCGTAAACCGCCAAGGTCAAAAGCCAACCATACTAACTTGAGTAAAATAAGCGAAACGCTCACCAAAACACAGTCGCCATGTACATTTTGAACCAAATCTGCAATTCGAACACCTTTTTTTTAACGGATTGAAACGAAAATGGACACAAACCTACAATTAAAGTTAGAAGGCCACATACCAAATTTTATCTATCTAAGTCATTATTTTAAACAGTTATTGTGTTCACAAGTTTGCGATTTTACAGACCGACAGACAGTCAACTCTTTGACGGATTTGGCCCACAATTTTATACGGACTTATATTCATGATGATAAAACTGTGTACCAAATTGTATCCATCTAGCTATTCAATTTTTTTAGTTATAGTGTCCACATAAACGTGGACAAACAGACAGACTTCCCGTAGACGGATTTTATCCAAAATTTGATAGAAACCTACAAATTATGTGTCAAGATCACATACCCGTAGCTCTAATAGTTTTCGAGTTATCGTGTGCACAGACAGACATAATTCCAAAATTGTGTTTTTCGGACTCAGGGAGGTCTAAAACGTGGAGATTCGTCAAAATCTCGAGTTCGAATTTTTTGAAGATTAAAATACTTTCTTTTTGTATACTTCGCATACGAGAAAGTAAAAATGCAGAGTACAGAAATCAGCTATCGCACTAACAGGGGGAAAAAACTATACAAGAGTCAGAATCTCATTCCACAAACTGTTCATACAGTAGCGGCGGCTGGGTGGCAATAAAATGTAGAGACACCTAAAAGAACCCGGCAGTATAGGGGTAGACAATAAAATTTCAAAATTTAGTTGGGGGTAGACAACAAAATGTCAACATTTAGTTGCAAAATTAGCTAGTTTTCTAGAAAACAATTGATTGTATTGCAATTCCTGGTTTTAGGCAAATAAGATGAAATAAAAATTAAATTTTTCCTCAAAAAAGTGTGTGAGTTAGTAGGGCCGAATTAAGCCCTGTACGGGACTATAAGCAATGAAAGTTTCGGTTCCCCAACCTCAACTTTCAAAACCAGATATTTATTTTAATTTAATTTTTATATACACTCAATATCATGGCATACTGAAATAACAAAACATTTTTTTGAGGGTCATCGTCAAAAAAATTGGGTTTAGAATCTCGATCATAAAAAATTAAAATTTAAAAGTAATTTTTAAAAAATGGTAAAAAAAAATACTAAACTTTTTAAATTCAATTTAAATATTTTAATACAAAGTTCGCCAGGACTGTTGTCATGCGACACATTGATCTACTAACACATTTGAAAACATGAAAATTATGCCTAGATTAATGATCTGAAATTTAAACGATACTTGATATTAATTTCAGTAAGTTTTGAACACAGCCGTTGTAAATCTAATGAAAGCTCTGAAAACAATTTAAAATAAATAATAATCTCGGGACCCCAAAGTTTCGGGGCCCACAGGCAGTTGCCTACATTACCTATCTGGTAATCCGGCCCTGGGGGCCGACCGCCCCTGCCGAGTCGCCGCACTGTGTTTATTAAATGTATAAATAATTCTGCAATCATTTTTCGTTTCGATTTCCGTTTTCATTTGTTTGCCTGGCGCATTCTATACAATAGGGCGCTCCTGTCCTCAACCCTTCTGTATCCCATTTTCGTCTTTTCACCTCTTTTGTGGCAATGATAGAAGGAGATAATTCTAAAATCTTAATTACGGCATCGCTTTTTGTTTGTTCTGTGAGATGCTCGCTATCTGATTTGTTCGCAATCCAAACTACTCGTTACAACAAATTACCTGTGGTATCTATAATCAGTTTCGCGCCTTTCACTTACGATGAATATATCCCTATTCAGATAGTTAATCAAAAATGCCAGGGCAATTTAGTTGTAAAGACTGTTTTACCGAAAAGGAAGTAAGTATAGATGATTCTCGGATTCCGAAACCATCTGTGCTTTTGTGCATGCGCTAGGCGGAGTTCATTTCACCAAATAGGGGTGAAGTGAGAAATGGGATTCCGAAACCATCCGTGCTTTTGCGCATGCGCCAGGCGGAGTTCATTTCACCAAATAGGGGTGAAGTGAGAAATGGAGGGGAAGGTATTTACATTTTACTTAGAGTGACCGAACAAAAAGCTCCGGAAATGAGCTCATCTTACTCATTGCCTGTTATCCCTTTCCGGAGTAAAATCGTGAAAAAGGGCTACTGTCTGTCCGCCACGAGAACTGTGGTCGCCAAAATGTCTAGTTTACTGCGGTCGCTATAGAAACAGGTTATCGTAGGAAGAATCCATTTCTAGTAGGTAGAAGTTCATTCAAATGTGCTACATTGGCGCATTTAGCGCCAAATGGGCTATTTGTGGTAACCGAGAGGACGAATGATCGACTACTCTTTTTACCACCGCAAACTTCGCCAAGAATAAACCAGCGGGAGTGGTCTCCCCTAAACTTTCTCGTATACTCCTAATACATGTAGAGAAAACTAGAATAATAAAAGACGTCAAATAAACTTCCGTCGCAAGTAAACCAAAGTTGGAACCACGCGTGGTTTGAAAGATCAAAACAAATTCAAATCCCCTGCGCATTCTTCTGCGCAACAGGACCTGGCGAGACTTCCTAAATGTTTGCTACCTTACAAAATCGCTCCAGAATTGGTTTTTGGCAAACTGCCAAGTTTCGGAGCGTCCGTTTTCTCTCCAATACGCACCAGTAGGCATGCGCAGGGAGTTAGTTTCAAAACTGAACAAGTATGCGATTATACAGACCGACAGACAGTCAGCCCTTTGACGGATTTGGCCCAAAATTTTATACGGACCTACATTCATGACGATAAAACTGTGTATGAAATTTTATCCATCTGGCTTTTCAAGTTTTTGAGTTATAGCGTTCGCATGACCTCGAACATACAGACAGACAGACTTCCCGTTGACGGATTTTGTCCAAAATTTGATAGAAACCTACAAATTATGTTTAAAGACCACATACCAAATTTCATCCCCGTAGCTCTAATAGTTTTCGAGTTATCGTGTTCACAGACACACACACAGACACACACACAGACAGACATAATTCCAAAATTGTGTTTTTCGGAATCAGGGAGATCTAAAACGTGGAGATTCGTCAAAATCTCGAGTTCGAATTTTTTGACGATTACAATACTTTCTCTTTGTATACTTCGTATACGAGAAAGTAAAAAGCTCCGACTGCCGTTGTTTTCCTCCTATTCTAAATGGGTCTTCCCTAGCATAACCAGTTGCTATAGCGACCGCCGTAAACTAGACATTTTGGCGGCCACAGTTCTCGTGACGGACAGGAGGTAGTTTTGGCATTTTGAAACGACTAGTAAACGAAAACAATGGAGAAACTATTCCAAATAAAAAGGGATTTTGCGGAATAGCTGAACTACTAACTGCTACTCTGTGTTTGACACTTTTTAGCATTTACTTACCAGTGACATGAGTAAAATAAGGTATAATTGAGCGATTAGCCAGACAACAACAAAGATAAAGATACTTATGCTCGAGGCACGCAGAAAAACATTGTGTAGCCTATTTAGATATTTATTATCTAAGTTCCCCCAGTCTGTTACATTTTATTTATCGAACAGGAAACAAGATAGTGAGAACCTCTTTTTTTCTTCCCCTGGATACTAAGAGGTGATTAACTCGTTGAAAAAGTTTAGGTTTGTTGTAATCCTATTCCTTTAAAATGCTTCACATTACGATGGTTAATACGTCTTAGTTGTTTGTCGAAACTCTTATTTTAATTTTAGTCGAATTCAGATTACCCTTTTGTATATTTTAACTACTTCCTTTCTTCGGTGGAATATTTTTTGAATCAGGTTATTCATAAAAAGCAACTTTCTAAATAGCAAGATATCATTTTTATCCAAAAATTTTGAATCTCAACTGTTAATAATAAATTCATTACTAATATAATAACCCAGATCTCTCGGTAACGCTCTGACGTCACCAACAATAAAACTCGCGCCATAGCACTGCTAGACATTAAACAGCATTATTTCATTGTTAGAGAACCTAAATTTCAATAATTTTAAATTTAAAAGAGTAATTGTCTTTTTAATTTCGAATTTGATAGCTCTAAAATATTGAATTAAAGTTTGCTATCGATTGATATAAATTTTTATCTCGCTATGATCAATAGTTCCCGAGAAATTTTAAATTATATTAATCATATATTTCAAATTAATTTCCGTTTTTCAATAGAAGGTAGTAAATTACGTCAGTGGTATATCATGCGCGTGATATAGTTTGGACGCCACGATGCATCTCATTATTTATTGCAATAGTGATGACATAATTTGATAATATTTTTTGGCAACGTTAGATAAGCAAGGAAGTGCTTTGTTTTGAAACTAGATTTTCTATCATCTAGATTATATCTACTAGATTTTCTAGATTTTTTTAGACCAAGAGGTTTTTTGAATAAAGAAATATGTAAATAAAAAAAATATCTCCTGTCATAAAACATTTTATTTGTTTTCAATCAATGTTAAACATTTCTCTCGCATATATATATATATATTTAAACACGCCAAATTTGGCGGGAAATCTCTCGAATGAAGAGGCAATTTGAAGGCTAGAAAATTACCAAGACGGGTAATTTTCTAGTTTTAAAATAAGTTCGAAAAAAGTTATTTTTTTTATTTATCATAGAAATCAATCCTAGGCACTTCATCATGTTATATCCCGAATTTGTATTAAATAAAAAATAATGATAAAAAAGACATTAACCTTCTTTTACCTTGAAATTACTTCACGATCTGTAATTCCGTCATTGGACGTCATTCGAAATTTCTGGTAACACATTACGGGCTACCTAAATTTTGAGTAAGTCTTTGTAATTCTCCGACTTCTTGTTCCTTTCAAAATTTTGATGAGAAAGCCTAAATGACGCGATAACATCATCAGGTTTATCTTAAAATGTGATTTGAAGCTGGTGGTAACCACTGCTGGCATTTTGTGGAAGAGGCACCGTTGGGCCATAACGACTATCGTGCTTTATCAGTGAAACGTGATAAAGGCAGTATTATTAGTTGAATATCTACAGAGCTCTTCGCATCCACTATGGCAATTATGTCAAGGAAAATGACCGAAGAAATTTTTCTTCAAATATCCTCTACACCACATTTCGTCTTTCTAATTTGGTCCCAAGGAGCAGGCGCTTGAGCTCAATCAGAGGACTTAGTTCTCCCAACCGTAACCAAAGAGATATAACCGTTTTTTACCCCGTCGTTCTCGTCTTTTTTTAAAAGTTCTTATTTCGGAGTGTGAGCAAGGTAAACCGGTAGTAATGTAGCTTTCTTGAATTAGAGAAAGAAAAGTCTTTAGGTATCAGTGAAGCGCTGGTCCGTTTATAAAACAAAGGAATTATCTAGATAGATCGAATAGACTCAATCTAGTATTTCTTTTTTACGGGAGACACATGTCACATATCTCATTCATAGTTGTCCGTTGGGTTTATCAATGTCCATTTATAAAAGTAGGCGAATTTTATATCGATACACTCTTTTTCGATAAAGCGAATTGATTTGAGTTTAGTTTCAGTTATATTAACGTCCCGTTTTGAAGCAACACGAGGGCTATTTTGGGACGGACCTCGTAATTTTGAACCACGGTCAGATGACGAGGACGACACCTGATCTGGCATCCCCCCCGCTCCAAACTTCCACGCCACACCAACGGGAGGACGTTCGGCCACTACGTATGATTTAAAGTGGAACAGGCCCCATACACGGCGGATCTTCAGTGGAATCGGGTTTCGCACCTGGAACCCTCTGGTCCCAAAGTCGAGACCTTACCACTAGGCCACCGCGGCCTGCGAATTGATTTGAAAAGATGGAGAAAATTGTGTATGAATAATTGATGCACTGATGTGTCCTGTTTTGCGTCACCTTTCGTTTCTTCATAATCAAATTAGGAATATTTTATTAGTCACATGATATAGTTTATGCAAGTAGAAACCAATTACCATTTTGTGGATTTTGGATTCACTGTCGAAAACTGTACCAAACGCTTATTTACCGTCGAAAATCTAACTAACTGCAACCCATTGCACTGCATATTAGTTATTACTAGCAGTACGCGCACGGCGTTGCCCGTGGAATCAGGACTTCGACAAAATGGGGGGAAAAATGCCCACAATGATGCGAAAAAATTTTGAAAACAAAATCAAAACAAAAGATACACATTATTGATTTTCCCGCTTATTTTTCCTCTCGACAATGACGCGAATGTAATGCCGTCACCGGAAGGAATCGGATTGTAGAAATGCATGCTGGGAATGAAAGCATATTACGTCACCTCCTGTGAGAAAGCAACAATACATTCTGGGATCGTCCGGAGAAACTCTCGCTAACAAAAAAACTGTTTGAACTGATCGGGGAAAAATTAATTTAAAAAAACGGAATAAGATATTTTAACCGTTCTTGCTTTAAATCCGTCAGAAACGTTCCACTTATAAGCTGAGAAAAAATGCAACTTATAGAGTTGTTAGAACGTCAGATGCGAGAATTTGAAGAAATCCTTATCAGAAATTACCATAAAAGTGACTATTATTTAAAAATTTCTCAAAATTCAGTAAATTATGCTGAAAATTCAAAACAAACTTCATTAGAACGAAAATTGTTTGTTCTATCCGATGGTGCATTGATTGTTTTTCAACGATCATTAGAAAAGATATTACAGCCGTAAACGTGCCAAAAATGACCCAAAACATTAAATAAAAGATTTTCTAGATTGAATTTTAAAATTCTAGCTTCGAGGTGCATTGAGTCACCATTACGTCTACCTGTGTGCTAAATTTCATGGCTGTAAGTGCTATAGATTAGTCTGGACATTGCACACACACACGCACACACTCAAACATTGCCTTTTATAAGTATAGATACGATAACTAATATTGGGAAAATGACACTTTGGAATTTATTAACATGATAATGTTTATAGACTTGCATGCTATCCTTAAATGGCGACATACGTAGGGTTATCATACGTCCGGATTCCATCCGGACAGTACGGATTTTAAGCTCACGTCTGGATCTTCAGAATATCCGGACTTACGCCAATGAAATCGGTGAGAGAGAAATTTGGTTGTAATAGTGAAAATCTGACGTATTTGATAAAAACTGACGTCATTCCGCCAATGAAAGAAAATCCATGGTTTACAATGTTTACATCCATTAATGATGAGAGAGTTCATGAGCAACCTTATCTAGGTCCCAGTTCAAACTGAAAATTAAAAGTTTTGGTAGGTTTGTTTTAATTCTGTTGTTCATTAATTAATTTTGAATTACTAAACATTAATAAGAGATGTATCTTCTTTGGATTCTGACGTCTGAAAATTTTTTTACGTCCTCAAACTTTGTACTAGTGCTATGAAAGAGGGTCATTAGTAGGCAGCTTTTAGAATTTTATACTATACCTTGACCCCCCCCCAAGGGGGGGGGGGGGGGGTGGATTAACAAGAACCGGATGCAGATTTTGAAATCCCGTCCGGATTTTCAACGAATGTCCGGACAACGTAAAGGTGATTAGCGGGACTCTTTTGGGCCGTCTGTTGTTTAGCTGACAACTGTCTGTCTTTATACGATAATTTAAAAACTGAACGAGTAAAACAAAATTCGAAAAAAAAAATTAACTACTAGAATTGTGGCCGGTGTCAAATAGGTTGACTAAACGTTATAATTTTACGACAATTTGGACTGAATTCGTCAAAGAGTTGTTGGTCCCTTCAGCCTGTTGTATATGAAACGCAAGAACTTCAAAAACGAGAGGGATGAATTCTACAAAGTGTGATATAACACCAAAATTGCAGACGCTGACCAAACCTGTCGAAGGATAGATTGTCTTTCTATTCGTGTATGTGAACACCATAACTCTAAAACTCAACTAACTAGGATAAATGAAATTTAGTATGTAGTCTTGCCACCAAATGGTCGATCTATAAAATATTTTGACCTATCTGTCCTTGGGAGGGGTCCAAAATGCACCTGATTCTTTCTGCTACTATCTGGAAGAAGCTTTAACTTGAGGATGACTGTCATGGGCGTCAGTGCTATGTTTTGGTATTCCTTCTCCTGACTGTCACAGGGCCATGGTCGGTTTCTTGTGGCTTTTAGCACAATCTGTCAGCTGCTGGTGATACTCAGCTTAGTGTGATGATGCTTAATTCAGAAAAGTGTAACGGTGTTGAGCAGCTATGCTCAATGGGAATGCCGGCGAGATTTGAAACCACATTGCTTCTTCTATATATGTCCTGTCCTTCAAGTTGGGCCTTCCCTTCATCTGTACTTCCATTCCATCTCCATTTGTCCTGAGACTGGTTTTTTCTACCCATTGAAAATCGAAAAGGAGGCTATTCACTGAGGTTCCAGGCAAGCACATTGCTCTTCGATCCTCTCCTGCAGCTCTTTCAATCCCTACCGCTGCTCTTTTCAACTTCTACTGCTGTTTTCTGATCTCTACTGCTGCTTCTTCGATCCTCTACTGCTGCTCTTTTCGATCTCTACTGCTGCTTCTTGGATCTCTCACTGCTGTTTTGGATCTCATTGCTGCTTTTCGATCCTCTCATTGCCGTTTCTTTCGATCCTCTACTGCTGCTTCTTTCGATCCCCTTTACCGCTGCTCTTTTCGATCCTCTCTACTGCCGCTCTTGATCCTCTCCTCACAAGTCACTTATTTGAAAATCAAATCTGTATATCATCAAACTATTTTTTACTATATCATTTTTTTATTTGTTTTGAAACGCCTTTTAGAGACAATCTACCACCTTCTCTCTCCACACAGGAGATTTCTAGTTTCATTTCCACCTCCTTGACGTTCCGCTGCCCTCGCATCGAGGTTCCAAATTGAATCGGTGCATGAAGTGCTGGATTTTGAGTTCGTTTGAATTCCAGCATCAAGCATTCGCTGCGTGTCAATTTCCATCGGTTTAAAACTGACGATTGCTTTTCTTTCCGCGTCTCCAAAATTCCTTTTGGAAGAGATGTGAATGACCTGCTTCTGAAGGGTTAATATAAAACACGTCATATTGTGAAAGTATACGAGAAATTGAGGGGAGGATACTCTCTGCTTATTGAGTCTTCCTATTCGAAAATAACCAGAAGAAAGAGTTCAATGGTAAAAACGGAAAATAAGGCAGAAAACAGGGGCGTTTCGAGGCTCCGGGCAAACCAACTGGGTATGGCCCAAATTCCGAATGGCGCCAAATCGTGAGCGGAAGGGAAAAAATGGTTGACGAACTTGAGAAATAATGCATATATTTTAAATAAATTTATTGAATATATTTTTATTTTGCTCTCTTAGATGATATCTATATAATCTTAGCTTATATTCAGTTTAAAAATTTCACCATAGTAGGTCTAAGTCATATTTCTAAGTAAAGTTTTGTTTGATATTTAGAATACGGCCATTATTAAAAAATTTTAAAATACATTGAATAAGGGGGGGCGCTATATTATTGGCTTGCCCGGTTGGTAAAACTACTGCCGCTTCTGGCAGAGAATATAATTGCTAGTAAACAAACTTATGTGCTTGTAATGACTCTATGCTTGGAGGAACCATTCATTTAATATACATAAGCCTAAAACATTGTAAAAAAAGGTTTAAAACTGCCCTAAACATTTTCGATAAGTGATCCTTTGATATCAGCATTTGGTTGGAAGACCAAATTACAGAATTTCGGTCGGTGTTTAATTGTTAATTAACTGAGTTCGAGACCTAGAAAATTAAATTTGTCTGATCTCAAATATTCGGCGTGTTGTGAAATGGGATTGTGGGAGCAACTAGTCAGGTATTACATTTTTCTTTGATCACCGTTTCGAGGCTCAAAATTCATCCTTAGTAATACAAAACATTTTCAAAACCGACATCGACAAAATAAATCAAAATGAGCGTCATATACTGAATACGAAACATCTTGAGGGGAATTTGTAGCAATTTTACGGAGAAAAAGATTCCTATTGTAGTATTCGTGAAAAGAAAATTGAATTTCATGCATTTGCTTTGCAGTGAATTAATATTTGATAGTAAAACTGCGAACAAATTCAATTCTTTTTATTCATCAGATTTTGTTTGTGTAATTAGTATTTTTTACACCTATATTGAAATGTCTATTGAATATTTAGATAAGCTCAGTAATCACACTGAGCTGTCATTTTAAAAAAAGATTAATTATAGAATATGAACTAAAAGAAAATGTGAGAGAAAAAGCAATGACTTAAATAAAGAGTTTAGTTTTTCCTAAACTTAAACGGGAAAAGATATTAAAACTATTATTCAGCAGAACCCTGCACAAGTCTGATTTCGATCCATTGCATTTCCTGTATTATACTTTGGTAAAATGAACTTGAAAGTGAGAAAAATGAAAGCAAAAATCGCTATGTAACAAGAGTTAGAGTCGCGAAAAAGGTTTATCTGATCTTAAATTGTTTTGATCCATTTCCATTTCGTGTAAAATATTTAAATAAACATCTATAGAAGGGTGAAGAGTTGAAAATGAAATAAATGCGAGACGCAATCTCAACAATCTAAATACGTTGCTGGTTTTATATGCTATGTGAATGAATGTGCAGGGAAAGACCAGAATCTGTTATATAGTATCTGAATATTTCCTACTATATATTCGTTATATAACGATAACAAACTGCTACATAGAAACCTCTTCGTAACATTATGTTTAGGAAAAAAACCAAATGTGATGGTCGTTGATGTAGCTTGTGCCTGGAAAGGTTAACCACCGCAAACTGTATTTGACTTATTGATTGTTTTTATATCCGCTTACTACCTTACATATTACTACTTTACACATTACCTTTGCATAAATTATTACCTTGTTTTATGCAGCATGGCTAAATACTGGCCCTTGTGTGCTAAAAACCTCAAACAAATTAACCAACCAATCGCAAACCAGATTTATAAAGAATCAGATTTTCAATTAAAAAATATAAGCCGCTATGTCTGTCCAATAAACAGATATTATATGAGAGAATTTATGCATAAATCGTCAAATGAAGGTGGTTTTTGTCTTGTTAATGAAAAATGTCACCTTAAATACAGGAGTAAATGTACCCGAAAAAATTATGACTTCCTACAATCATATTGATGAAATATTCTAATCAAAAAAACAAAATTTGTTTCTATTTTCCGTAAATATTGTCTTCTGCTTGCAAGCTTTCAAAGAAATGGATTTTTTAAAATATTTGTTACTGTGGTCTGATCTGCCAATGAAGAATTGTCTGCTCGCTCTTTTGCACACATCCATTTCAGTGTTTTGAAAAGATTGACAAACAATATACATCATTGTCCGCAACGTTCACGGAGACTAAGGAAGAGAATTTTCCAGAGGAAATAAAACAAACGCCGTTATTGCTGTCAGGCCTCTTTATTACGTTTTCCATGGTTGGTCAACAAGCTCATCTATCAGCCAGCAGATCCCGGGCTACTCCTCTGGAGAAAAAAGTATACTACGGTCACATGAATTCTCCGTCAGCCTCGATGATCGAATGGCTGGCTTCCAACAATAATTTGATTTCCCAGTATGATAAACTCCTCTATGTACAAACTAGTTCGAGATTCCAAAGGGATTGCGAACGGTAAATCTTGATTCGCCGAGTCGATCGAGTAAAATGGCAATCGACCGACCTTTCTCATTCTGAGATTGCCCGTCTTAAGAGTGATTATACGTAGTAGTTAAAATTGCCATTTCTTCTGTATGTAGTGTCAAAGATGTTTCAAAATTCTTCTGCAATCTCTGAAATTGGGGTCAGTCGGGGCCAATACCTCCTCATGAGAGCATGCTGAGTTGTCCCTGACTGAGTGCAGAAGAAACCTGAGATATTAAAAGCAACCAAATCTACACCTCGGCATAAAATTTACTGCTGAAAATGAATTTATCCTTAGCATCAGGATAAGTTATGCCTTGTAAAAACATATTTTGAATTTGTGATTTGCTACTGTATCGTTTCTATGGTATGGTGGTCGATAATGGGTAGTTTAGTTAGTTATTATTTTGAAGCAAACACGAGGGCTATTTCTGACTCGCGGTTAGATGACGAGACGACACTTGAGGCTGGTATCCTCTTCAAACTTCGACGCTACAATAACGGGAGGGCATCTGGGCTACTGCGTCTGATTTATGAAGGTGCAACATGCCCCTATACACGGCGGATCTTCATCGGATTTACTGATAACAGGTAATTAGACAACAGGAAGAGTAGGGACGAGACGACAGAGGAATAAGAGGAATGGAGTATAGATGGGGTTACCAAGGGTTAGTTGAAATTCGAGACATGCTGGGGGTTGAAGAGTCGGGGGACTAAGTACAGATTAACCTCTTTTCTGGTTTCCGATGCTGCCACAGTGGCGGCATTCAGCAAGTCAGTTTTTTTTTTTTTTTGACTCAGACCGTCGAGCCCACCCATTTGGGTAAGCTGGTCGATGTGGGTATAAAGCAAAACAAAACCAAAAAATAGACTTATAACGCCGCCACTGTGGCGGCATCGACCAGCGAAGGGTTAAAATTCCGAAATGCCTACCAACGATCCTTTCAGAAACAGTTCGAAGGAGTAAAAAACATTTGCTACAACAAGAATAATCTAAATGAAGATATACTTTACGTTAATGCTTGCAATTCAAAATTCCAATACTGAAAAATAGAATTGAATGAACTGCAAAAAACTTTAATTTTCAGTGCATGGACTGGGGATTGATATGTATACCATCCGCTTTCTCATCACGATGTAAACAATGAATTTGTTTCACTGGTGGAATGGTGTCAATTTTGTATGCGTCAGATTTTCAATTGCCGCTAAATTTCTCTTATCGTCAGTTAATCTCTGGTATAAATCCGTAGATTTTGAAGTTCTGGACACTAATCCAATGTGAGGATTGAAACTGACTGTCCGGATGTATGCAGGGCTGTACAAGTGGGTACAAGAGCGCAAGCAGAGGGTCGCGCCTGTGACTGATTAGTGTGAATTAAAAATCTTAGAAAATATGTACAAATTGTTATTTATTTGCTGCAAAGATACAATTACTTTTCTATAAACGGTACTTTTCATCACATAATTCATTAAGGTATCGTCTTCAGTAATAGGTCATTTTTTATTAAACTCTACTTACAAATTATAAAATTTTATAAATCTGTCTAGGGAAAAAATTGCTTGAAGTTAGCTTTAGTTATTTGGGTGGAATCGTAGAGTGGATGAAAAATTTACAGAATGTTGCACTTGGGGGGCGCAGCTTCGGGCAGTTCTGCCAGGGGAGCAGATCACCGGTACTGTCCTGATATATGATAACCCCAGGTATAGATATAAACTCAGGCGAAATTCTGAAAAGGGTGCTGTAGAAACGAATGAAGAAAAGCTGAAAACAATACCATACCCCAGGCACAATGTTCTTTTTGCTAAACCATTGATGATGACTAGCTTGTGCTACATTTATCCCCGGGCGCACCCCTTATCCGCTACGCCTGTAAGGGAGTCAACTCACGTGATACTTACAATCACATAAGCGGATAGCACCCGTCATCTAACGCCAACTGCACGTTGTCTTAAGCTGTGCTTTGATGTCACATCTTTTCGTTCTCTTGTAAGATGCGTTGATTCCACAGCACCTGCGCAGCGCACTTAATGTGCATTACCCGCGAATGTAACGTAACGACTCCATTGTGGCAATTTGCTTTCAATGAACTTAGTGCTAATTTGAAAATGAAGACAATCGGAAAAGAAATGTTATTATGTAATTTTTTCTTTAGCTACATGTACCATGGTACTGAACATGGATATTTTAGAAAATTAAAGCATGCGGATTTTAGCTTGAGGATGAGGATTGCACAAGGGCGGTTATAAGGGAATGAAAGATTAATAAAATTTTTTTTCAACATATTAAGTGTTGAAAGTTTTATAGATAAAAAAAAAAGCGAAAGATTTTCACGCCTAAGATTTTAGAAATCTGCTAGCACTTCAAAACATCGATCTCGGAAAGCCAATATCATGTTCCAGCAACGGATTCCAAGGACTACCACTTTGGACGATTTTACACCGGAAAGGTGTCATAAATGAATCATATGAGCGTACCTGGAGTTCTTTCGTTAGATCACTAGTAAACAAACATCAATTCTTCCTTCTGCTCTTCCCTATTTTGATGAAAGGCCAACTACGCCTGGCGCATGCGCAAAAGGAGGGTTTGAATCCGTTGCTAAACAATAAGCATCGATAGACGATTTCGATTTGCATCTCTTATCAAAGCAACAACAAAATTATTCCTTTAATGAAACAATAGAACAAAATTACGGCCTCTGGATGAGTTTATAAAGATTCATTTAGGTAATTTCTGTGGGAAAACAGACATTTTATTAAAGATACAACAAGTTGTTTATACGAATTAATCAGACGGCCTTTTCTGGTTGGTTGAATATTTACTTAATCTTATTATGTACAGCAGTTGTTTATTTTATTTAAAAGTTATCATAACAAATGCTGTTACACTCTTATAAAAAAAATCTCTATTAATAGACCTGAATTAAATTTCTTATTACCTGCACATTTTTTTTTCTCTTTTCGCTTCTATGGTGTTCTGTAATTTCTATTCAATGAAAATAGATAAAAAAATTAATTTTAATTAAAATTTTATAATTTTAGTGGAATGAATTTAAAATATCTAAATTATTTCGCAAAGGCACTAGAAACTTTATATTCATCTTAACAGGTTTGGCTTCAGTATTAGATGCGTGATGTATTCTCTTTTTAATTAATAAATTTATTATTTTCTAATTTAAAACAAGTGAAAGTTATGGTCTCTTTGCTTGTTGTACCAGCTATAATAAGAAAACAAACTTATGCTCTGATAATCTTGTGCATTTAGATTTAAATATGGAAAGTGAATGTAGAATTTTTATGCACTAAACTCTGCATTCTTTATATAAAGAATCTGTTCCACTTATTTTGTATGTATTTTTGTGCTTTTTTTCAGAACATCGCGTCATAATTAGATTTATCAAAAGAGAACTGAGTAAGAAAAAAAAAGTTTGTTTTAAAATGATAGAAAATCAGAACTAGTTGTGTACCTAGTTCGTTAAAATCAAATCAAACACCAAACAAATATCTGTATACCTGTATTTTTTAAAGAAAATATCTAAAATTCTGTCACTGGAGTGTCTTAATACATAATGAAAAGATAAAGACTTTCATTAAAATGTCTATCTAATAAAAAACGTCGACTTCTGCAGATAGAAATGTAAATTATAATCTGATTCGCCATCGAAAATCTCTCGAGGTAAACATTTAAAAAGGGCTGGCATGTGATATCGCATACGTGTTGCCAATCGCGTATTAAAAAAACTTACGCAAATTCAGTTACACTCAGTAAAGTGGATTGGTGTGCGGTAATTTAAATCACAACCTCTACATTCTGCTTGGCAATGGCTCTGCGCCGTTGATCACAAGGCCAGACTTTAGCGTGCTGATCGCCCTTGACGCAACACGCTGAAGGATTTTTAATCTCGTTCCAAGCCCGACCTTCGGCTGCACTCAGATTTTTTATTTATACCTTTTATTTCCCTGTTTTTTTTTCAGTTTTCTTTCTCCTCTTTACACCTGCGCTACCAAGGGCGGTCAAACAGATGATCATCACGCGCATTTTAAATTGTGAACACGCGTTGACAGAAGCACACCTTCCTGTTCAACCTGCTTCACTCAATAGGTTTCGTTCGCGAACGGATGACTCATTAACTGGATTTTGTAATGCTGTCACTTTTAGTTAACTGCTTGTGTTTTGATAACACAAACTGATTCACGTTTTTTTAAGTTCCTTATGCCATTTCACCACGGTTCAATATTACGAAGTCCGTCCCAAAAAAAATAGCCCCTACAAGTCATGGGCGTTACTTATAACTAAAACTAATTTAGCTAATTGTGCCAGAGACAGATAGGTTTCGGTTCCCGAATAGAAAACCTTAATACAGTGAATTTGGTGATGTTGCCACTCTTTTAAAACCGTCTTTTGTTTTGTAAATGCTGAGCTATCGCTTTGTTTTTCTGTACTCGCGTCAATTGACCGCGGTTCAATATTACGAAGTCCGTCCAAAAATAGCCCTCATGTAGTTTCCTGTTACAAGAATATAACTAAAATCTAATTTAGCTTAATTTGTGCCAGAGACAGATAGCTTCGGTTCCTGAATAGAAAACTATTTGCGTGAATTTTGATGTTGCCAATTTTTTAAAACTGTTCTGTTTTGTAAAACACAAGCTTTATTTCATCGTTTTGTTTTTTCTGTACTCAAATAATTGACCGCGGTTCATTACGAAGTCCACCAAAAAATAGCCTCAGTTTCCAAGCGGGCGTTTAATATAACTAAACTAATTTAGCTTTTTTAATTGTTAGAGACAGATAGGTTCCTGTCCCGAACAGAAAAACTCATTGCGTGAATTTTGTGATGTTGCCACTTTAAAACCGTTTTGTTTGTAAACACGTTGAGCTATCGCTTTATTTTTCTGTACTCATAAATAATCTGACTGCGGGTTCAATATTACGGAAGTCCACCAAAAAAAATAGCCTCATGTAGTTTCCAAGCGGGGCGTTAATATAACTAAACTAATTTAGCTAATTGTGCCAGAGACAGATAGCTTTCGGTTCCCGAATAGAAAACTCATTGCGTGAATTTTGTGATGTTGCCACTTCTTTTAAAACTGGTTCTTTTGTTTGTAAACACAAGCTGAAAGCCATCGCTTTGTTTTTTTCTGTACTGTCAATTGACTGCGGTTCAATATTACGAAGTCCGTCCAAAATAGCCTCATGTAAAGTTTCCAAGCGGGCGTTAATATAATTAAACTAATTTAGCTTAATTGTGCTGAGATTATGATAGGTTTTCACCTGAATAGAAAACTCATTGCGTGAATTTTGTGATGTTGCCACTTCTTTTAAAACCGTCTTTGTTTTGTAAACACAAGCTGAGCCATCGCTTTGTTTTTTCTGTACTCGCGTCAATTGACCGCGGTTCAATATTACGAAGTCCGTCCAAAAATAGGCCCTCATGTAGTTTCCAAGCAAGCATATAACTAAATAATTTAGGCTTAATTGCCAGAGACAGATAGCTTTCGGTTCCCGAATAGAAAACTCATTGCGTGAATTTTGTGATGTTGCCACTTCTTTTAAAACCGTCTTTGTTTTGTAAACACAAGCTGAGCCATCGCTTTGTTTTTTCTGTACTCTCGCGTCACTGACTGCGGTTCAATATTATTGAAGTCCGTCCAAAAAAAAATAGCCCTCGCGAAGTCATGGGGCGTTAATATAACTAAACTAATTTAGCTTAATTGTGACAGATAGCTGGTTCCCGAATAGAAAACTCATTGCGTGAATTTTGTGATGCTGCTACTTTTAAAACCGTCTTTGTTTTGTAAACACAAGCTGAGCCATCGCTTTGTTTTTTCTGTACTCGCGTCAATTGACCGCGGTTCAATATTACGAAGTCCGTCCAAAAATAGCCCTCATGTAGTTTCCAAGCGGGGCGTTAATATAACTAAACTAATTTAGCTAATTGTGCCAGAGACAGATAGCTTTCGGTTCCCGAATAGAAAACTCATTGTGCAAGAATTTTGGTGGATGTTGCCACTCTTTTAAAACCGTCTTTGTTTTTGAACACAAGCTGAGCCATCGCTTTGTTTTTTCTTGTACTCGCGCACACTGATTGACTGCGTTCCACATGAAGTCCGTCCAAAAATAGCCCTCATGTAGTTTCCAAGCGGGGCGTTAATATAACTAAACTAATTTAGCTAATTGTGCCAGAGACAGATAGCTTTCGGTTCCCGAATAGAAAACTCATTGCGTGAATTTTGTGATGTTGCCACTTCTTTTAAAACCGTCTTTGTTTTGTAAACACAAGCTGAGCCATCGCTTTGTTTTTTTCTGTACTCGCGTCAATTGACCGCGGTTCAATATTATGAAGTCCGTCCAAAAATAGCCCTCATGTACTCTGTATGGGGCGTTAATATAACTAACTAATTTAGCTAATTGTGCCAGAGACAGATAGCTTTCGGTTCCCGAATAGAAAACTCATTGCGTGAATTTTGTGATGTTGCCACTTCTTTTAAAACCGTCTTTGTTTTGTAAAATTACGCTTATTTCATCGCTTTGTTTTTTCTGTAGCTCGCGCCAATCGATCTGTCTAATATTACGAAGTCCGTCCAAAAATAGCCCTCATGTAGTTTCCAAGAGGGGCGTTAATATAACTAAACTAATTTAGCTAATTGTGCCAGAGACAGATAGCTTTCGGTTCCCGAATAGAAAACTCATTTGCGTGAATTTCAGGATGCTTGCCACTTTAAAACCGTCTTGTTTTGTAAACGCTTTGTTTCATCGCTTTATTTTTTCTGTACCGCGTCAATTGACTGCGGTCTTGCTTTAAAGTCCGTCCAAAAATACGCCGTAGTTTCAAGGGGCGTTAATATAATTCAGTCCACTTAGCGAATTCGCCAGAGATGATAGGCTTCGGTTTCAACAGAAAACTACTGTGTGAATTCTTGCATGTTGTCACTTTTAAAACCGTCTTTGTTTTGGTAAACACAAGCTTGAGCCATCGTTTGTTTTGTTTTTTTGCTGTAATTATGCGTCAATGACTATTACAGTTCAAAATTACGAGGGTCCGGGGCCCAAAATAGCTCTCAGTTTCCTCTAAGTTGAGCGGTAATCTAACTAAACTATAATTTGGCTGCATATAAGCTTGCAATCATCATTAATTTACCCTTCGAGACGAGAGCGCCGTATATAAGTTGCTTCCAGCTGACTCCATCTAGGCCGATACTGCATCCTTGCGTTATCAGGAAAGTGGTTGTTGTAGCTGAGATGTAAATATATGCGTTGCTTTGGCTTTTGATCAAAAATGTTTTCTATCAGATGGTTACTATTCCAATGCTTCTCTACAAAAGATTAGTCCGGTGAATATTATATTTCTCTCGAGGTTTGGATTATTGTAGTCGGCCACGTGTCTGTGTGAATCATTCAATTAGAATTATTTGATTTTGAGATATAAAACAGGTTCACGTGCTATGAGTGTAAATAGAAGTACGTGTTAAAGAGCTCTTTGAATAAATCTTAAAGCTACCTGGTTGCGCTTTTTATAAGATATTCCATGTATATGGTATTTTAAATTTTTTCTTCTGATTGTCCTGTTGGACTGAACTTAAAATTAGTTTTGTATTCCCATTTGCATGATGGTGTTTTATAAGTTTACGTAACATAAATACATGAATAAATTGGTGTCAAACACTTTAATTGAATAATAAAGTTACATGTAAATTATAATGCAATATTTTAAATCATGATTGTTGTCTTTGGTTATTTTTGTATTAAATATATACAGAATGCCCTCTAAACGCGTGTCTAATATTAATTTCTAAACAAGCTAGAGATGGGTATATATTTCCCAATTGGACTAAAATACTAATAATAAAATGTTAAGGTATAAACCTTTATCTCAAAATGAATTCTTAAATGAGAAAATACGTCTACACACTCAAAATTCCTCTTACCAAAAATGGAATTAAAAGTAAGAAATATTGTTTTATCAATAATAAAATGCATGGTTCAGTAAATAAGGTGGGAAAATCTTTTAATTTCTAGAAGACCGGTCGTTTAAAGATATGTCAAAATATATAAAATATGGTAGACACCCCTCGCTTTATTCGAAACCATGAATTTTATTGTAAAATTGTGAAAAAATTATTTTTTTACTCTTTTCACAACATTTTGACGAAATTATAAATGTGCAAACGTATTTTCATTTATGCATTTTGAATAAAAGCTTATACCTTAAATTTTATTTTCTACTTTGTGACGGCTTGATTAATTTGAATACACACGACATAGTAAACCAAATTCAATTATTGAATTTAAATATAAAAACATGAGCATTAAACTTATTGTACGCATACATGTACAATTACATTTTAAAATGATTTATGAGATTAACTTTCTTGAAATATATAAACCGTAATATATTTACGCTGATAGCTTGAAAATTATTATTGAACAGTTTTAATAGAAAAGAAAAGAGAATCGATCTATTAACCTTCTCTTTTGTTTGAGGCGGAAATTCTATGCACACGAAGTGAAAAAAAAATCTCACTTGGTTGTTAAGGCACTTTAATAGAAAGTAAACTAAATGCGTAGGAAAACACGAACTGCTGTCACCTATCGGTGCAGAGCCGGGTGTTGTTACAACCTACGTAACGGAGGTTACTACCTTCAAATCCTGACGCCAAACATAGGACTAAAATTTTATTATCATTTTGTTAGGTTTTAAATAGTATAAAATTTTTTTATATTGTATTGTTTCTGAAACCTAACACTGCGCTTAAATTTCAAAGCTGTAGCTCTGATTAAGCAAGAACGATCCTCAGACGGTGGACAAGACACTCAAGTTGAATAAGAGTTTACAAAAAAAGATTAAAATGACCTAAAATATTATATTTCACTTTTGAGTCAATAAATACCATGATGTGCTAAGGTAGTCTAAAAATTATAAAGTCCTACCAGTCATATATTTAGTAAAATATTCTAGACACACTTATATTTTAAAACAAACTGTGATTAAGAAATCTAATATTTAGACCTTCTAGAAGAAATTTATTTAGAACTTTAGAAGAAATCTTCTATTTTAGACCTTCTTTAAGAAATTCACGAACTTCAAATTTATTTGTGACCTTCTTGTAGAAATTTATTTGTGAATTCTTGAAGAAATTCTATTTGTAGACCTTCTTAGGAATAATCCCATCAGAACTTCAGAAGAAACGCATTTAGACCTTCTTGAAGAAATTTATTTAGACCTCTGAGAATGAAATTTATTTTAGACTCTTAGGAAGAAATTTCATTTAGACCTTCTTAGAATAGAAAATCTATTTAGAACCTTTTTTTTGAAGAAATTCTATTTAGACCTTCTGAAGAAATTCATTTGCACTCTTGAAGAAATTTGCCTAGACCTTCTTAGAAGAAATTCACTAGGAACTTCAGGAAGAAATTCCATTTAAGACCTTCAGAAGAAATTCTATTTAGACTTTCTTGTAGCAAAATTCATTTGTATCTTCTTAGAAGAAATTTACTAGAACATCCAGAAGAAATTTATTTGTGAATCTTCAGAAGAAACACAGAATCTTCTTATAAAAGAAATTTAATAGACCTTCTTAGAAGAAATTTATTTAGAACTTCTTGTAGCTGAAATTCATTTCAGACCTTCTAGAAGAAATTCTATTTGACCTCTTAGAAATTCTATTTAGAAATTCTCTAGAAGAAATTCTATTTAGAATTCTAGAAATTCTATTTCTGCAGCAGTAGTTTGAGACTGATTTAATGAATGCTTCTACCAATGTGTAAACGCTCCTCAAAAGACCATGTTGGCTAATGCAAACATCATGTAGAGATGAACGTGTATGTCCGCTGTGTAGCTGATGGTAAAGTAATTTAAACGGACATGTTAAGACAGCCGATGTCAGGCCAGGGTCAATTGCCATTACTGTAAAATCTTAATCGCATCCTCGGAAAACTGTAATTCCCGGAACATTACACTCTGTCCTATTCAAATTCTTTCATACCGGCTAGAAAAGGAAATGAAATTTAAAATTGAAAATTAGTTCAGAAACATTCTTATCTGTTCTTCAGCCCCGAACTCTAAGGTTCTTAGTATAAAAGTTGAAAATAATAATAATAATAAAAATGCTAATGCCGAAATTCTGTCACACCAGTTGCCTGAGAAATTAAACTCTGCATTCCACGCTGAATTAAAAATCTTATTCAATCGGGAATTGAGTTTATATTTGCAGAGTAGACAAATACTCTACAGTCTAGTGGTGGCGACTATGGGGAGAGAATAACCTCCCCCACTTTTTTTTTTTGGGAAAATTAAATTTATTTTAACTGCCCTAAAACTAGGAATAGCAAAAGATACTATAAATCTAGAAAGTTACATAGGTGCTTGATTAATTGTTCTCTGACATTCGTAGAGAGTTTAACCAGAAATGTTGAAAATATCTACATGAAAGTACTGGAAATACAAGAATAATGTTATCTGCCTATCCTCATGCTAAGACGTTTCATCTCTTTTAATAGACACCAATTGGTCAGATGCGGAGCAACGTTTTTTGTTCTAGTGAATAGATTGGTCACCATGACATCTTTAAGTTAAAAAAAGAAAAATAGGATTTGGGGAGAAAATAGGATTTTTTGGAAAAAAGGGATTTTGAAATCATCTGTACCTTTCCAGATGACTAAGTATTCATAAATGGAATTGTGCGTTAAATTGGTTAATCTTGCTTGGTGCATACATAAAACAAAATAATCTGCCTAGTGAGAGTTTTCTTAACCTGAAATCTTTTCGAAGGTCTGAAAGTCTTATTAAGTAAATTACAAGGACTTGATTTATTGTGCCCTGCTGGCTACTGACGGGCAGAGGGGTGCCCCTTGTGGTTAAAACCATTCACGGTAGATGTTAGTGACCATCTACCAGAATGGTAGATAGTTTATGTGTTTTTCTTATAGAAACAAGAATTCATTCATCGTTATCGAGAAATCAATGCTTCAAGACTCTTGGGAATGTTAGTACGAAAAAATGGATCGACTGATGATTGTGTGGATACCATCAGGCAATTCTCTCAACTAACAAAATTAAGGATCAGAATGGAGCAGCCGTTTCAGTTCTCTGCAGGTTATTTTCAGAAAACGGTAAGACTAAACTGGTGACTATGAAAGATTATTTCGTATCATTTTACTTTATGTAACGTAATTAATTCTGCATTGCTTTGAATATCTTTTTTAAAATAATATTATTTACGCAAGCTAAATCTTAACTCAATATACTTGATTTTTCCTAATATTTGTCTACTGCTGAATTATAAATGTCACTTTTGCTCTTAATTTAAATGTTTCATACTTTTTTTTTAAATTTATTATCGCCTGACCATTCGGGAATTTTAAAAATATTTTGATTTAATTGTACATGTTGAATTGTTCCTTTGGGGAAAGTTATATAAGTATTTCTAAATTATTGAGATTTACCAAAAAATTAATTTAAAAACTGATAAATGTGAGAAACTACAGTTTTTTAAAAAACGAGAGCGCATATTCCCATTTTTTTGAAAAAACCATTATCTGCGAAACTTGTTAGAAGAAAAATGAAAACAGTTAATAGAAAAAGCAGTACCTTACTCGTGTATATATGTAAACAGTCCACACGGTAATAATGGTGGAATAAATATTTACAAATATGCAGGAAAACACAGGCAGGAACAATAACCTGTACAGATTACCAATGTAAATAACAGACAACAACTACAGGCAATGTGATTTATTCAAAGAATTTGATATCTAACAGTACAAAACAGTCAGCAAATAACTAGTCACGATAATAATAGCCTAAATTACCAGCTGATTACCTCACACAGCAGATAGAACTCCGAAGACGCTTTACGCTTCACAGTGAAGTAAATCCATTCGATCAAAGATACCGTGATCCCAAATGCGGTCTATATACTCTCCTGATAGGCCGTGAGGTCATATAGAATTTTCAGGAAAAACTTAGACCCCACAGTAGACGAGAAAAGGCTACTTCGAGAATAAATCTTATTTGTCGTTGCTGGGTCGCCAATCACCCTGGTCGCTGCCGCCACAAAATTGTCGCTACAATGCGCCACAGAGTCGCTGAGGTCACCTTGCTTCACCTTAGAAAACCTCTTCCCAGCCATAAGACCTGCATTGTTGGGAAGACCTTCCATGACTGCAATAGTAGAATTTTACGTCTTTAATTTGTTAATCTACAGGTAGTACGAACTGAAAATTTTTCGAGATATTGAAGAAAAAATCTTGCGTATGAAACCAGAAACGCGCATCGGCTTTCAGACAGGTAGCCATTGAGCATGGAAATCTCTCGTTGCAGCAAATTTAGAACGCCGTAATACCATCCCACAGCCTTAGCCGAAAAAATAACTTTTTATTTGTAGCTCATTTCAATAAAAATCAGTTGTAACATTATTAGTTTTTTAAATCAATTTCTGAAATGGGGTTCAATAATTTATGATCACCCTGTATTGTAAAGATTTATCAATAAATCTCTAATCTCATAAAAAATGCCAGTTGTTGGATAAACTTACATCTTTTACTCCTCTGTTCTTTTCTATCAGGAAATATACAAAACTATCCCATTTTGTAACAATTTTTAAATTTTATTTTGTACGCTCATAATTCCAGGATTTTTTAAAGTCAGATTTTTTGCCCCCACTCCGACTTGTAAATCCCTAGACGCTACCGCTGCAGCTGGAGCTAAACTGGGACTTCTGCCGGCTGATAAAAGTCTGCTGCGGGAGTGTGTCAAACAGCCTGCGCAATGATGTCACCCAAAGAGACGTGTCCTCCGCAGATAAGAAAAAAGACATTATGCAACTGAAAGCAAAGCGTTGCGGGTCGCAGGTCAGGAAAGGACTAGAAATCTTCCAACCTCTTCGAAAACCACAGACGGCAGAGAAAACTTATCACCACGGGAAGGAAGGGCCTTTCCTTCCACAGGTTCTGGCGAGGGGTATGATAATCCCTCCCCTGAGGGTGCCTGCTAACTTATGGTCTTGCCCCTGTAATTGAAACGTCTTCTACCCTTTCCACTATATCAATTTCATAAATCTCGTGAATGGAGAGGACCCGGCTGTTTGGTTTCTCTTAAGAAGGGTCTAAGAAAATTGGGAAAGAAAAGAAATTTGGATTCGATTAGTGACTGAAGCAATAGAAAGGGATTTGTAAATACTAGAAATATGGTTTATCTGCTCTGAGTCATATTCAAGTTAGTTCTTAAACATGCATACACGATAGGTCCGGTTTAATTCTGGCGGTTAAAACTGCTCAAAATAACCGGGTTTTTTGAAAAACTGTTTCGGTTTTTTTAAGCAACGTTTGTGGACAGAATTTTATTACCACAATATAATGTAAGTAAGCATTAATTACAATAATTAATTAATGTAATAAGTATATAAATAAGTAATTAATATTGATAGTTAATATTGAATAGTTAATATTAAATAGTTATTTATTAATAAGTAATTATTATGATACCTATTTTATTATTATAGTAATAATAATAAATGAGTAATTATTGCAATTAGTAAGTTTCACAAGAAATTAATTCATTGGTCAATATTTATCATCTAATCTGGTCATAAAGACTTTTCGGCAATGTGTGTTGATCCGTACACTCTCATCGGAAATAACAGCATTCAGCGCAGATACTGGATCTTTCGACGCCGTAGAACTTCAGACTAAAGCAAATATTTTTGGCTACAAAAAAAAAAAAAAAAAAAAAAAGGCGCCGTTTGCACAAAATTTTTATTAGTATTGTTTTGCAGGAAATCAATCCATTGGCTAACATTTATCTGTTCATAAAGACTCTTCAGTAAGTAATCCACAACCAACAGACGCCTCGATGGTATACATGGTGATACGCCTAAGATGATGAAATTCAAAGCTTTATGACTTGGTAAATTTAGTCTACTGAACCTAAATCGAGCCTATCTTCCGACCTGGGTTTTTTTCCGTTTTTTGGATTTTTAAAAATAACCTGTTTAAACTGGGGCAAAATAATACCGAAAAAAAACCGGTTAACCGAACAAAAAAAAAAAAAAAACGGTAGGTTTTTTCTCCTATCCCTAATAGACTTTGAGGGTGAGATTTTTGTCAATACTAAAAGTGCTGAAATAAAAACAATTTATAAAAAAGATTTTATACAGCAAATGAGTACAAACAAAAAATAAAAGGGAATAATTTTAAAACTCAGCAAAAAACTGTTAGAAAATGAAGAAATTATAAAGCGAGAAGTCATTCTTCAAATGAACAAAACTACTGAGGCAGCTAGCTGTAAATAGAAAATATATGAGCTGGAAATATATCTTATTATTTGTTTGCAAAGAAGCAGTATACCTAGGGAGCACATACACCTTATTTCGTCCGACTTCAAACCTTTCACGTCCGGATCTTCAAAACGTCCAGATTTGGCCGGTGAACGAGGCGATGAGAATTTGGTTGCAGTTAGAGAAAGTCTGACGCATCTGCAAATGCTGACGTCATTCCCCAAGAAAGAAAATCATTGTTTAACGTAATTGTAAATATATCATTTTAATTGTATGTGATGGAAAGTTCGAGCGAACCCTTATCCAGGTCTCCAGTCACTGAAATTAAAAGTTTTGGTAGAGTTTTGTTTAACTTTGTTTTCTATTAATTAATGTTTGAATTACTAAACATTAATAAGATTGTATCTTCTTGATCTGACGTCTGGAAATTTTTTACGATCCCAAACCTGTGCTAGTGATGAAAGAGGTCAGTTTAGTAGGCAGCTTTAGAAATTTTATACTTATATTCAGCCCTCCCCAACCCTTCACCCCGGCGTGTCTGGATTTCAACTTCAAAAAAATTATGTAAACCCTAGAAAATCTATCCATCAAGAAAATCACCTTGATTGTTTGAAAGATTTATGTCCTTTCGAAACTATTGGAAGGCTATTTGGAAGAGACCTATGAATTTAACTATAGTCAAATGACCATTCCCTTTAGCCGGCACTCTAATCTCTAAGATTAACCGTTAGTCACGGATTTTTGACACCCCTTCCTCTCCACGACAGATTTAATGTAATTCCAAACCAACATAAAAGGAATCTTCAGTGAACTGGAAGTTTTGACCAACGACCCCTTGAAGTCGAAACCTACCATCCAGTCATGGCATCCTTGATTTAATCGTACCCAAACCAACATAAAAGCCAATCTCAGTGAAATAAAGCCTTTGACCAACGATCCTGGAGTCGAAACCTCTACCATCCAGTCATGGCATCTTGATTTAATGTACTCCAAACCAACATAAAAGCGAATTTTCAGTGAAATCAGGTTTTGACCATCGATCCCGGAGTCGAAACTCTACCATCCAGTCATGGTATCTTGAATTAAAAACATGTCTTTGTGAATTACTAAATACTGCATTTATGTGATAATTCTTTTCTCTGTTTTAAAAAAACTTTAATAGATTATGGTTTCAGAAGAATTGTCGCATTTTCAGGGAATGTTTTTCAGAATTATTGCTTGGAAATACCGGAATTGTGAAAGGATGGATGAGATTTCACTAAGCACTATTTGTGAGTAGAATTCTTCATCAAAAAATTAAATATTAAAAAAATAAAACGAATTAATACAAATATCGCCATTTGATATTTTTCCATTCATCCTTTCTCATATTTCAATAATTAATAAAAAAAATTAATTTTCTTTCTTGAGCCTTGAATGTTGCGTTGAAAATAATCAATAATTCTATTCAATAATAATACCAAAGCAATTTGCTTAAACAAGAAGGCCAATAACGTTATCTTTATACAAAAAAATCTCTTAATTTTCTGATAGTATTTTATACACTATTTTGCGTCGGGGAATTTAGATAATATTTAAATTGCCCTGACTTAAAGCAAGGTCTTAGTTATTAAAAAAATCGATCGAATTAATTTTCAAAATCACTATATTGTAAATTATAAAATCATTAACGTGAATAGAAATACAGTTATAATGATTAAAAAACATGAGGAATTAGCAATATTTTTAAAAAACACTGCTATTTTAAAACATTACTAAGTGAAATTAGTTACTTATTTGCTAATAAGTCGAAATGCAGACAGCAATGTACTTGCGATACTTTCAGAGTGGCTCTGTGCCAGGTCCTCCTTCTAAAAATTTAGTCCCCTCCTTTCACAGCGTTAGACTAGTTGAAGTTAAATGTTAATATATATGGATACGTTTGTCGTATAACTATGATGCCAAAGTAAACTGACTCCTTACAAAGAGATTTAAATACCTGCAAAATTTAAATAACGAATATTGATGGAATTCCAATATATTATATTGTTTCATGACAAGATATTTTTTGTTTCTATTACGAAAGAGAGTAAGGAAAACCAAAAACAGCAAACAAGAAAAAATTATAAAATAGCGATTTGTGATTCTAGCTGGTAAATATTAGACGATATTTCAAGCGCTATGAAGTTGCTAAGACTTTAAAAAATGCAGAGGCAAAATATTGTCTCATTGTAACACTAAACTGAGGTATCAGGTTATGGATGCCAATACCAGTAAGTAACGTCCAGGCTTTCTACCCCTTCTAAACGACTCCTTCAGACGATGAAAAGGGACGGGAGTGTCACAGTCTGCCCAATGGCAGTAAAATGCAGACTTCAAAGTCTGCTCTATTTTACCTCCAACAAAGAAAAGGCTAGTCGTAATTTGGGTCTCAAGAGACGAAAATAGGAGGGGTGGACTTTCAGAATGGGGAGGATAGTGCTACTTACTCCTTCCAGACGGATCAGGTTTCACCGATTGAAAGACTGGCCACATCCTTGCCACAAATGATGAAAACATTCTTTTAAAAAAGAGCCTGGATTCTTCCATTCGCTCCTCTAAGTTTTACTATCATATGATACCAGAGGAAAAGAAGCATGTAGTGAATGCATCCTGGCTGTTTTATAACTACAAGTAACGATGCCACCAGATATTCCTCAGCCATAGCATCATCCCAATCCAATAAACATTAACCGCATTTTATTGCTCAAAATTTCCTTGCTCAGACGATAGGGAGTGCTCAGAGAATGCAGACTTTGCTGGTCTTGTACCTCGACGATAGAACCACGGGAAAACATTAAGCAAATGATTTGGAAACCAAATGAAGTTGAGATATGTGAGATGTTGTATAAAATGCACATTGAAAAATGCATTTATAGTCGCAAGCAAAAAATAAAAAATAAATAAATGGAAGAAAAAAATTTACATGAATTCTGTAATATACGATAACGGAAACAATCTCTTGTTAAGAAAGCGAATTTTAAGGGAATTTTAAAAAAAATAATAATTTTAGACAGATTTATTTCCAAAAAATGAACATCTAGATAAGTTTACTTAAGTAAAACATTTAAAGATGCTCTGAAACTGGGCTATTAGGAAACAATGAACGTGCAAAAATATTTCAAAAGAAAAAAGTAAAAATCAAAAGAACTTACTACAGAGCTCTCCCGAAGAATAGAAATGGGAAAAACTCTACCGGTTTAAACTCGAAAGCCGTTTTTTTTTTTTTTTCGCTCGTCAACCGGTTTTTTTTTTCGGTTATTTTTTGCCCCTGATTTAAAACAGGTTATTTTTTTTAAAAATGCAAAACCAGGGGAAAAAAAACTAAAAATATTTATCTTTTGGTCTGAAGTTCTGTGGCGTCCGGGAAAAGATTAGATTGAATGATGTTGTTTGATGAAAGGTGCCGACTACGGATCGACACATTGCTGAAAGAATCTTTATGGCGGTGATTAGATGATAGCATTGGCCATGACCAATTTTGTGAAAACAATGGCATTAAAAAAATTTTGTATATACATTTTCTTATTGTAATACCTCATCATTTATTATTATTGTTTATAATAATAAAATGAGCTATGGCTATTAATTACTTATTTATAATTAACTATTTAATATTAATTTATTTATAATTCATCACTTATTGCATTTAATTAATCATTGCATTAGTAATTAGTTATTGCATATTATTATTAATAAAAATTCTGTCTACAAACGTTGCTTTTTAAAAAAAATAAAACCGAATACTCAATTTTTTCAAAACCGGTTATTTGATCGTTTTAATCTCCAGGTTAAACAGGAGGGAAAAAAAACTTTGTTGGTTTTAAGTGGATAACCGCCATCCCTAGTTAGATGCAGAAACAAGCATTGTCCACTTAGGACAGTGATGCGGCAATTAGTCCTCGGACCACATGCAGTCCGCTAAGCAGGCTCATCCGGTCCGCCGCAGATTTTGTAATAATATAGAAATTTTAGGGTGTTACAAGTGCTAAATTTGTGCGGCGTATGAGGGTAAGTGGCACCTGGCTTCTTTTAATATGATTTTTTCGCCTCCCATCTATTACGGAGTGTGAGAAGGGTCATTTCTGACCAAAAACTCAAAAGACGAGGTACTGGATCGTAACTGGCTTTTATCGATAAACATAAATCCCCAGACCAACGCAAACCCAATGGCCTGCCAAGCGAGCTTCCTCACGATGCGCGCTGATCACAGTCAAATCTACACTGACAAAGATACTGAAAACACAAGATACACACACACACAGAAAAGACCGCTAGAGGGCGTAACAACTATTAAGAGAGTTAGGCCGGTATATTTACAAACCCTCACCCCTGATAGAACTGGGAGGCAGGAAATCAGCCAATACCATTGGCTACGAGGGCAGTGACGTCAGCCAGCGCCTGCCTGCAGCGTACGGGCAATCATAACAAACAAGAGTCGTCCTACTTTTCCGTTTTCCTGAAGTTGATATTGAAAACATCTTCCGTGGGTTGTAATATTTTTAAAATGAAATTATTTTTTTAAAATATCATAAAAAAATAATAAAACATCCTACACTGTAAGAAATTATACTAATGAAAAGTCTAATGATAACAACTTTGTTTGAAGGGTTAGGTTAGGACAAATGTTGTTAGTTTTGACGTCATTCGAGTGAAAAGAATTCATTGATGTTCCAAAGTCAACTAATATAACTCTAATTTAATGCCAACATAGTAGAAATTAATTATTATTAAAAATGCCAATAATAATAAAACGAAAAAAAAAGGATAATCGCTACACTAAATAAAATCTGCTGAAGGTATGTGCGTTCAGAACAAAATTCCGCGTAGCGCCTGCTTAAATTTGAAACCTAAACTAATTCAAAGTCCACATCTAATCGCTTGTTTTGTTTATAATTTCAATGAGAGCAAAGAACGACGTCATCAGCTCTCATAGCGAGCCAATCATATTCTCCATTTCCTGCCCTTGCACCTCTATCAGGGTGGTTTGAATATGTGGCTGGGTAAGGCCGTAACAGCATCATTATTAATGTTCCTACCCTGTAAGCGGCACCCGGCGGCTGGCATTTTTGGGTCTCATCGTATTTGATTTTAAATAGTGACATAAACGTGCATTAACGTTTGTCAAAATTCACAGTGGCGTATCCCGGATAAGTGGCGCCTGTGGGAATATGATTTCTTTTTACCCAGTCGTCATCTCCTTAGCAACCTAATGTTTCCCCGAGCGTGGTTTTACTCCTGATTATATTCTTTTGTTTTAAATACGGCATAAACGCAGTACGTTTGTCCATGACGCACCTTTTAAACTGAGACCAGAGGACATCTATACCCCTGATCGCTACGCCACTTCTATATGTTTATACAAATGTAGCTTTTAGAAATGAAGTCATGAAGCCTCTTCGTCGCATTAGTTAGAAAGAATTTTTTTAAAAAAAACTTTGAGTCCTTACGAGTTTAATAATAAATTATATTGTAACCACTCTTTTTTGACCCGTAGTAGAGATGAATGCAGACGAAACATACTGTGTTTGACGTCATTTCTTAAGACAAAATGTGATGTAATTGCTCGCAAAATTCCTATCATGCCTCTGCGTCGGTTATACCTGCAAAAGCACTGATTACGATCGGGGAGAGAAAAAACATTTTATGCCCTGGCGACACTTTCTCCTCGCTACTGTTGTTCCGTTCCAAAAAAAACTTTCACATCCCTGACCCAGAGCGACTGCATGTCGTTTATCACATTAGTTATAATTTAAAATTTAGCAAAATTAATTTAATTAAATTTAATTAAATAAAATAAAATAAAAGATAATAACATATTTTGTATTAAATAGAAAGGCGCATATGCACAACTAACGAAATACAAAAACAAATAATAGAATTTAAATTAAAAGAAAATAAATTAAAAGAAAACAATGATAAAATGAAAATAATGAAAAATAATAGACGTTTTGCGCAAACGCAGCAGCAAAAGTATTCGTCAACAGAAATTTTTTTTAAAAAGTACAACAAGAACTAAAGAAAACCAAAAGCGCTTACCACTTTAGAACAATTTGTTACAGAAATTATTCAAAACATTTTATCATTGTTTCTTTAATTTATTTTCTTTAATCCTAAATTTCTATTATTCGTTTTAATACATGTTAGAATTTGAAAACTATTAAAATGAATAAGAATATTTTAATTAGTTTTTTTTAATGCATTAGTTATTTCAATAACCAAAAAATTTAAAGGCTGATCGAATCTGGTTGTTTTGATAATTTTCACTGTCCAAAAAAAAAATGACTCTTATCAATTATAAAAATGTTTTAAAAGCCAAAACATTCAAGTATGCTGAAGTAAAATGTAATGTTAAACTTTCTATTTTAGTTTATAAATCCTTTCTATTATGAAAATGTTTTAAAGGTAAACATTCAAGTGTGTGGCAAATGTAACAAAGCAAATTTTCTATTTTCAAGAACATGGAACGTAATTGAAACGTCTAACACTTTAGCTTCTAATTGCTGTTTACGCTTGTGTTAGGAATATCATGATTAGACAATGAAAGTTAATTTTCATTAAATTAATTCTTTTGCTTTCTGAATGAATAGTATTTCACTTAGAAGCAATGATTTTATTAAATTTTAAGATGTTTCAAAATTAATAAAATTCCTTAATTCATTAGTTCTGAAACAATTGATTCCCATTAAAGGCATGCAAAAAAAAATGTTTATTGTTTTAGAACAATATCTGAAACATAAAAGTACAAAGTTTTCTTTCTTTTTCTCGATTCCACCTCTAGTGGAGCGGAAATTTGAGAGAGGGAAAGGCTCATGATCGAACCATGGTTCAAAGTCCGTGGTTGTCTCTTGTAATACGCCCTGTGTTGCTTCAAAAACGGCATATTAACTCCTTAGCAGCAGTAGTTCTTTTTTGGTAATTGTTCAATTAGAGCCCCTTCCTGTTCCCTCCAGTGCCAAATTGATACTTTACGCCCTAGGCCAAAATGACTTGATCTCTGTTCTCAGCATTTACCGCAACTATAGAGCTAGGCAATTTCTGTGCTACAGTTCAAAAAAGAAGAAAGCTACAAAGTGCAACATGATTGAGGCCACTCCGCAACATCTACTTGACTGTGTTGCCTTGCGCGATGGCCTCGCTTGCTGACCAGATTCTCGTGTTGAGGTGATGAAGGCGAACGATCCGTTGGATGACCTGATTCCGATCAGAAGGGATTGTTAGCAAGATAGAGATAGCTACGTAAATGCAGTCGATTTAGTGTGATGCAAAACAACATTCTATGCTGTCTTTTCAAACTAATACTGAAATTTATGAACGCTTCATTGCAATTTCTTTATATTTGAGGCACTCTGGCCAACCTAGTCCCCCCCATGGCCTACGTTGGACCTATAAAATCTGGCCTCCCCCCACCCCCTCTGTCATGGGAGATGACACCGTGCATTGAAGGAAAGCACATGTCCATAGAACATTTGACATGTTAATGGATCACAGTCATTTTGTATCGAATGACAAATATCTATGAGTGATTTAATTTTTAGCTTATAAGTTTTAAAATGACATAATCTGATACGCAATGAATTGTGCTCGTCAAAACTGCTAATGTTTTAATGGAATTAATTAAACTAACGCTCACTTTCTGGTAAAATCTAAACTAAATTTACCCATCGGAAGGAATAAAAAATTTTTCGCAAATAAATTCAATCTCTAGAGTTTCTTTCTTCTTTGCTTAAAGCAGAGGTTGTTTTGCAAACGATTTGTTTTTCAGTAAGTGAATTTTCCCATATCTTTGCCTTATTTAAATAAGGTTATCAACTTATCAGTGGCAGGAAATGAAATAATTATTTCCAAACATAATTTCACCCATGGCTCTAAGTAATCCCAACTCTTAATAACGGCAATAAAAATGTCTGTTTGGCCTATTATAGTGTCCTATTTCAGATACCATCAGCAAGATTAATTGTGGGAATATTTATAAAAGAGGGTCGATGATTGTTTGTAAGTTCTTTTTATCTCTTCATTTTCATAGAGTTTTCGGGTCTATTTGAACCTGTTTTATGATTATACTAGATCGTTAATAAATGTCAAGATGAAAATTTTAATGAATTTATTGATAGATTGATAAAATTGCTTTTGTCTTCTCTGCAGTTGTTGTGAATTCATTATTGTCATTTTCTTTAAATAATTATATATATTACTAACAAATAATTAATAATTATATATATTATAAACAAATAAAGCTATGAAGGCTTTATTTGTTTAGTTTTTCAGTGTAAGCATTTTGACATTTTTTTTTTAATAATACAAAATGATGAAGAAATTGTAGATATATAAATTTATTATTAAAAATAAAATAGGAGTTTTGAGGAAAACTAATGCCTCTGAAACCTAGTGAAATTAAATTATAATTTGATGTTACTGAAATTGTTGTAGATGCCAATGTTCATTTTCAAATGGAAGTTCCAAATAGATGACTCCAAAATGTGCATTTAAGGAATAATCCAAAATAATGTAATAAATAATTCAATGAGAAGAAAGAACTGAAAAATCTCTAAATGATTTAATATTTATCTAATTAATATAATTAATTTATTGAATTATGCAAAAAATGACTCAAAAAATTTGCGTTTAAGGAATTATCCCAAAATTAACAATAACACCAACAAAAAAAAGAAAGAACGTAAAAAAATGTCTAAATGATTTCATTTATCTAATTAATTTCATTAATCTTATATGCAAATAGATGACTCAAAAAATTTGTATTTAATGTGGGTATTATCTCAAAATTTATAATAATACTAACGAAAAAAGAAAAGAACTGAAAAAAATCTCTTAATGATTTCTTACATTTATCTAATTATATAATTAATTTATTTAATTATGCAATAAATATTTTAATTTATATGTTTTAATATGTCGTAACAATATTTTTTTCATCTATTCTTATATTGTATAAGTTGATGGTTGCAAGAAATTAATTTATTTGTAATTATCATCGAAACTAATTAGGACTGATTTATTTGCTTGGTTGTTTCAGCTTTCAAAAGTTATACCGTAAGAGAAAAGGGAAAGCTGAGAAATTATCCAATGGCAACGTCAGTTGAAAGCTAAAATGGAATACGATGTCACGGTTATACGATTGCGACGTTAATTTAACTTTTATTGATTTTGTAACAATCTCCACCTTAGTTTTAAATTTCGATACAAATATCTGAATTATTTTAGAGTTTTTCGTTAAATAATTCATCTAATGTAGTAGATTAAATTCTTTGAAACAATTCCATTTTGAAAACACCCTTAATAACAAAAGGAAATTTTGTGCCTCCTTCCCAATTAGCTGGAAATTCTGTCTCGTCTCTATTGTGAAGACTATTGTTATCAGTAGCAGGAAATGGACACTACTTCCCAAATATTTCCTACTTGGCTTCTTTATCCACTCCAAACAATTCCACAAAATCGTTGTCCAAAAAATGAAATGGCTTATTATTTTTACTATCGACTTAATGTTCCGATTAGATACATCTAATGTCGCAGGCTGAATATTTTTTTCACCGATTTTGATATTGAGCTAAGATTTTTCTGCAAATTTCAAAATACTATCTGATAAATACAATTATAAAGCTCTGATTGAGCTGTAGGATATACGATTCATCGAATATTTTCAGTTACAACAGACTGCACTATTTATGTCTGAGTAAGCACAGAGTGCTATATCAGAGGATAGTTAGCTATAGAAAAGAACTGAAAAATTTTCGTATTCGGGACACCTTTTGGTGTCTAAAAATTGCAGGGCCTCATTTATGGACAGAAAAAAAAATGTTTCTTTACTGCAGCTGTACATAAATAAGAACATAAAACATGCTTCGTTAGACAACAAGTGACCGGTTAATCGGATCGTCGTTCATCAGTCTATATTGTTCATTAACCAGTCACAAATTTACTATAAAATGTGAGCTTTATTAATTTCTGATCTGAAGACTCAAACAAATAACTAAATAATAATCTATTTTATTATAAGTTATTTATAAGCTATAAGAATAATAAATATATCCTGCTTGGTTTCTGTGATGAGCACAATTCTCGAAGTCCACTCTCATTAGGCCCAACTATTATCAGTTTTTAAAAATATAAAATATTCAGGAGGGCAATTACAACCACCGGGACGGGCCTCCCCGAAATTTTCTCGCATACGAACAGTAATGTGATGTGGATAAACAACCAGTGGGTCAGTAAATATTTTTGAGGTATTTACCCAAGGCCTGGTTATTTTGAGAAAAAAATTATGATTGGTGATTTACAACGAAACATATAAAATTTATGAAAATAAATTTATAATAAAATAAATAAATTTATATAAATTTATAATAAAAATAAATAAAATTTATTTTTGCGCGCTGACGTACCACAACTTTATTTGAACGTTTTTGAGTACGAAATCTTACCATAGATATCAATAAGATTTCCACCTATACCTCTTACAACTACAGGCGTCCATCTTGAGAACTGTGAACGAGGTTTGCTTTAGGGGGCTATAATTTCAGCGCGTGTTTGCTGCCTGCTACAATTTCCTTCTAGACCTCCAAAGTCAAAGCTAACCATACTAACTTCAGTAAAATAAGCGAAACGTTTCGCCAACACGCAGTCGCAATGTGCATTTTGAACCAAATTTGCATTTTGAACATCTTTTTTTTTAACGGATTGAAACGAAAATGGACACAAATCTACAATTAAGGTTAGTTAGAAGGCCACATACCAAATTTTATCTATCTAAGTCATTATTTTAGACAGTTATTGTGTTCACAAGTTTCAGGATTTTACAGACCGGACAGACAGTCAACTTCTTTGACGATTTGGCCTACAATTTTATAATACGGACTGAGTATTCATGGATACAAACCGTGTACCAAATCATCCATCTAGCTATTCACTTTTTAGTTATAGTGTCCACATAAACGTGGACAAAATAGACAGACTTCCTGCAGACGGGATTTTATCCAAAATTGATAGAAACCTACAAATTATGTGTCAAGATCACACAAATTCGTGTGCCTAATAGTTTTCGAGTTATCGTGTGCACAGACAGACATAATTCCAAAATTGTGTTTCGGAATTCCCCAGGGAGGCTTAAATGTGGAGATTCGTCAAAATCTCGAGTTCGGATTTTTTGATGATTGCAATATTTTCTTTGTATACTTCGTATACGAGAAAGTAAAAACGTTCATTGGCAACCAGACTAATTCATAAGGCGATACTCGCAGCATAAACAAATTATCACAAACCTGTCTCGCTGACAAAGGACGTAATCCTCCCGCTTGGTACCAGAGATTGCTAAGTACGCATGCACATGGAGATCAGCTTTTGAAACGAATGCTTAACAAGTATGCGATTATACAGACTGACAGACAGTCAACCTGCTGACGGATTTAACCTAAAAATTCTATACGGACTCATATTCATGATTGACAAAAACTGTGGTACGAAATTCCATCTATCGAAGTATTCAAGTTTTGAAAGAGGTGTTCATGATTTCGGACATACAGACAGACAGACTTCCTCAAGTTGATTTGATTTGGCCAAAAATTTGCGGTGAAACCTACAAATTATGCTTTAAAGACTACATACCAAATTTCATCCCTGTAGCTCATAGTTTTCGGAGTTATCGTACCAAGCAGATGACAGACATAATTCCAAAAATTGTGTTTCTTTTCGGACTCGTGGAGGTCTAAAACGTGAGATTCGTCAAAATCTCGAGTTCGAATTTTTTTGAAGATTAAAATACTTTCTTTTGTATACTTCGCATACAAAGAGTAAAATGCAGACTACAGAAACAGCTGGCTGCACTCTAACAGGGGAAAAAAAAACTATACAAGAGTCAGAATCTCATTCCGCAACCTACAGTAGCGGCGGCTAAAATAAAATGTAGAGACACCTAAAAGAACCTGCGTATAGTAGACAAGAAAATTTCAACATTTAGTTGGGGTAGACAACAAAATTTCAACATTTAGCTAGTAGACAAATAAAATTTCAACATTTAGTTGCAAATTAGCTAGTTTTCTAGAAACAATTGATTGTATTGCAATTCCTACTTTAGGCAAATAAGATGAAATAAAAAATTTAAATTTTTCCTCAAAAAAGTGTGAGTTAGTAGGGCTGAATTAAGCCCTGTATGGGACTATATAATGAAAGTTTCTGTCTCAACCTCAACTTCAAAACCACAGATATTTATTTTAACTTAATTTTTATATAAACTCACATTTGCATACTGAAATAACAAAAACATTTTTTTGAGTACTGTCAAAAAAATTGGGTTTAGAATCTCGGAGTACAAAAAAATTAAAATTTAAAAGTAATTTTGTAAATGGTAAAAAAAATATTAAACTTTAAAATTCAATTTAAATATTTTAATACAAAGTTCACAGGACAGACCTATGACACACTGATCTACTAACACATTTGAAAACATGAAAATTACGCCAAGATTAATGTTCGGAAATTTAAACGATACTTGATATTAATTTCAGTAAGTTTTAGAACACAGCTTTTGTAAACCGAATGAAAGCTCTGAAAATACCGATTTAAAATAAATATAATCTTGGGGCCCCTAAAATTGCGTAGCCCATGGGCAGTTGCCTACACATCATCTGCAACCCGGGCCCGGGAGGGCGACCGCCCCTCTCCCGAGAGTCGCCGCACTGTGTTTAATAAATGCATAAATACCCTGCAATCATTTTTTCGCTCTGATTTTGCTCCATTTGTTCGTCTGAGCGCATTCTATATACAAAAGGCGCCCTGTTCTCAACCCTTCTGTATCCCATGTCTGCCTTTTTCACTCCTTTTGTGGTAAGTAAATGATAGGCTGAGATAATTCTAAAATCTAATTACGGCATCGCTTCTTGTTTGTTCTGTGATGCTCGCTATCTGATTTGTTCGTAATCCAAATTCACTCGTTACAACAAATTACCTGTATTCTATAATCAAGTTTCATGCTTCCTTTCAATTTACGATGAATATATCCCTATTCAGATAGTTAATCAAAAATACCAGGGCAATTTAGCTGTAGACTGTTTTACCGAAAAGGAAGTAAGTAGATGATCTTGATCTGAAACCATCCGTGCTTTTGCGCATGCGCCAGGCGGAGCCCATTTCACCAAATAGGTGAAGTGAGAAATGGGATCTGAAACCATCCGTGCTTTTGCGTACGCGCGCCAGGCGGAGTTCATATTTCCTTACCCAAATAGGGTGAAGTGAGAAATGGAGGCTGGCATTACATTTCTTTACTTAGAGTGACTGAGCAAAAGCTCCGGAATGAGCTCCATCTTACTCATTGCCCGTCATCCCTTTCCGGAGTAAAATCGTCAGGTGGTTGTCTGTCCGCCACGAGAACTGTAATGCCAAAATGTCTAGTTTATATGGTCGCTATAGAAACATATCATCGTAGAAGAATCCATTTCTAGTAGGTAGAAGTTCATTCAAATGTGTTACATTGGCATTTAGCGGCCAGTCACAAGTGGGTGGTAATCGAGAAGACGACGATCAACTACTCTTTTACCACCGCAAACTTCGCCAAGAATAAAAAAAGTCTGACTGCCGTTACTTTCTCTCCTATTCTAAATGGGTCTCCTTAGCATAACCAGTTGTTATAAATGACCGCCGTAAACTAGACATTTTATGGCCACAGTTCTCGTGACGGACAGAGGTAGTTTTGGCATTTTGAAACGACTAGTAAAGAACGAAAACAATGGAGAAACTATTCCAAATAAAAAAGGATTTGCGGAATAGTTGAATTCATTAACTGCTACTCTGTGTTTGATAATTTTGTAGCATTTACTTACCAGTGACATGAATAAAATAAGGTATAATTGATGATTAGCCAGACAACAAAGATAAAGATACTTATACTGAGGCACGCAGAAAACATTGTGTGCCTATTTAGATATTTACATTCTTAAGTTCCCCAGTCTGTTACATTTTATTTATCGAACAGGAAAACAAGATAGTGAGAACTTTTTTTTTCTTTCCCTGGATACTTCAAGAGGTGATTAATCTGTTGAAAAAAAGCTTACGTTTGTTGTAATCCTCTATTCCCTTTAAAAATGCTTAACATTACTATGGTTAATAATGTCTTAGTTGTTTGTCGAAATTTTATTTTAATTTTGTATCGAATTCAGATTACCCTTTTGTATATTTTAATCTACTTCCTCCTTTCTTTCGGTGAATATTTTTGAATCAGGCTATTCATAAAAAAGCAAATTTCTCTAAATAGCAAGATATTATTTATCCAAAAAAATTTTGAATCAACTCTTTAATAATAAATTCAATATACTATATAATAAGCTAGACTCCTTCGGTAACGTCTCCTGACGTCACCAATAATAAAAAACTCAGCCATAGCACCGCGAGAGTTAAACAGCATTATTTCATCATTGTTAGAGAACCAAATTCAATAATTTAAATTTAAAAGAGTACTGTCTTTAATTTCTGAATTTGATAATGCTCCTTTAAAAATAGTGGAATTAAAGCTTTCTAATGATTGATATAAATTTATCTCATGATCAAAGTTCTTCTGAGAAATTTAAATTCTATTAATCATATTTTCACAATTAATCGTTTTTTCAATGAAGGTAGTAAATACGTCAGTGGGTATATCATCGCGTGTTATACTTGGATGCCACTGATGCATCTGATTATTTATTGCACGTGACATGATAATTTGACTAATATTTTGGCAACGCCAGACAGCAGAGAAGCTACTTTGTTTTGAAACTAGATTTTCTATTCTATCTAGATATATCTACTGATTTTTCAAATTTTTTAATCAAGAGTGTATTTTGAATAAAGAGATGTAAATAAAAAAATAATTTTCCCTGTCATAAACATTTTATTTGTTTCAATCAAGCAAATTTACTCTGCATGATAATATAAGTAGTATATATATATATATATGGCAGGAATATAATATTTAAACACGACAATTTGATGGGAAATCTCCTCGAATGAATAGCAATTTTGCACCAGCTACTGCTTGACACGGGTAATTTTCTAGTTTTAAAATAAGTCCGAAAGTTATTTTTTTTTATTTATCTAGAAATCAGTCCTGGGCACTTGACATGAAAATCCTGAATTCTATTAAATAAAAATAATACCGATAAAATAGACATTAACCCTTTTTTTTACCCTTGAAAATTACTTCACATCTGTAATTCGTCATTCGAAATTTCCTTGGTAACATTATTACGATGGCTACCTAAATTTGAGTAAGCTTGTACTCGACTCTTGTCTCTTTCAAAATTTGATGAGAAAGCCTAAATGACGCGATAACATCATCAGTTAATTTTAAAATGTGATTTGAGTGCCGGTGTAAATTACACTGCTGGCATATTTTGTGAGAGGCACTTTGCCAATAATGATTATCGTAGTCATGTAACTGATAAAGAAGCTATTATATGAAGCTGAATGTCTAGAGTTTTTCGCTAATCCACTATGGCAATTATGTCAGGAAATGATCGGAAGAAATTTTTCTTCAAATATCCCTACACCACATTTCGTACTTTCTAATTTGGTCCCAAGGAGAAGGCTTGAGCTCACATCAGTAGGACTTAGTTCCAACCGTAAACTTCAAAGAGATATAACTGTTTTTTACCCTCGGGTCGTTCTCTTCTTTTTTTAAAAGTTCTTATTTCGGTGAGTGAAAAGGTAAACAGTAGTAATGTGAGCTTTGAATAGGAGAAAGAAAGTCTTTAGATATCAGTGAGCAGCTGGTCCGTTTATAAACAAAGGAATTATCTAGATAATCGAATGAGACTCAATCAGTATTTCTTTTACTGAGAACATGTATATATCTCTATTCTTAGTTGTCCGTTGGTTTATCAATGTCTGATTCTATAAAAAGTAGACGATTTATATCGATATTACTCTTTTCGATAAAGCAATGTTTGAGCTTAGTTTTAGTTATATTAACGTTCCGTTTTAAGCAATAACGAGGAGTTTTATGGACCGGGACCACTTGAGAACTGGCTCACGATGACGAGAACACACCTGATCTGGGCACCCTCTGCTCCAAACCTCCACGCCACACTAACGGAGGGCGTCTGGCACCGTATGATTGTTCCTAAAGTGAGGCCCCATACATCGGCGGATCTTCAGGAATGAGTTTCGACCTGGAACCCTGGTCCGAAAAGTCGAGACCTACCACTAGGCCACCCAGGCCTGCGAATTTATTTGAAAAGATGAGAAAGAGGCTTGTATGAATAATGATGCACGATGTTTCCTGCTTTTGCTTTAACCTTGCGTTCTTCATAAATCAAATTAGAATATTTTATTAGTTCACATGATATAGCTTTATGCAAGTGAAATTCAATTACCATTTTGTGGATTGGATTCAATCGGTTGTCGAAATTAACAAACGCTTATTTACGCTCGAAAATCTAATAATCTGCAACCTATTGCACTGCATATTAGTTATTACTAGCAGGCATGGCGCAATGCGTGCCTGTGAACTGTAGATTGGACAAATGGGAAAAAATGCCTACAATGATGCGGAAAAAAATTTTGAAAACAAAATCAAACAAAAGATAATTATTGATTTTCTCGCTTATTTTCCTCCTCTGACAATGACGCGGAATGTAATGCTGCACTCGAAGGAACTGGATTGTAGAAATGCATCATGGAATGAGTATAAGCTTTGTCATCTCCTGTGAGAAGCACAACTACATTCTGGGACTGTCCTGAGAAACTCTGCCATCAAATCTCAACAGAAAAAAATTGTTTGAACTGGATCAGGGAAAAATAATTAATAAAAAAACGAAATAAGATATTTTAAATTGCTCTTTATTTAACACGACGTAAAATGTTCACCAGTTATAAGCTGAGAAAAATGAAACTTATAGAGTTTGTTAGAACTCAGATGCGAGAATTCTAAGAAATCCTTAAAAAAATTCATAAAAGTGACTTATTTAAAAAAATTAATTGAAATTCAGTAAATTATGCTGAAAAATTCAAACAACTCTATTAGAAATTCGAAAACGTGTTTGTTCTATCCGATATTGCATTGTTGTTTTCAACGATCATTAGAAAATATATTTTACAGTCCGTAAATCAGCAACAGAAGACCCAAAAACATTAAATAAAAGATTTTCTATATTGAATTTTAAAATTCAGTTGAGGTCATTTGAGTCACCATTGATGTTCATTAACTGTGAATGTTGGCTGTAAGTGCTATAGATTAGTCTGACATTGCACACACATCAAAATACTGCCTTATAAGCATAGAACGATGAATCTATATTGGGAAAATGCCACTTTGGAATTTTATTAAACATGATAATGTTTATAGACTTCATAGTATCCTTAAATGGGACATATAGTTAATGTAGAACCATACGTCCGATTCCATCCGACACGAGTGATTTTAAGCTCACGTCTGACTCTTCAGAAATCCGGCCCTTGCGCTACATGAAACTGCGGAGAAATTACGTGTAATAGTGAAATCTGACGTATTTTGGATAAAACGATGCCACTCCGCTAAATGAAAGAAAAAATCCATGGTTTACAATGTTTTACATCCATTAATGATGAGAGTTCATGAGCAACCTTATCCAGGTCCCAGTTCAAACGAAAATTAAAGGTTTTGCAGGTTTGTTTAATTTTAAGCGGTTCATTAATTAATTTTGGAATTACTAAACATTAATAAGAGATGCATCTTCTTTTGGACTTGACGTCTGGTAATTCTTACGTCTCAAACTTGTACTAATAAGTAGGAAAGAGTGGCCATTAGTAGGTGCTTTTAGAAT
>BGPR01000525.1:133227-168770 GCA_013235015.1 Araneus ventricosus
CCCTCCCCAAACCCTTCAACCCGGCGTGTTCTGATTTCAAACTTTTCAAAAAATTATAGTAAACCCTAGACATAATGTGATGCAAAAATCGTTTAATAAATTGGTAAACTTTCCTGATTTATGAAAGCTAAGCGATACTGCGATGTTAACATAATATATATGGGGAGCAAAATGTAACTCAGTCGCACAACAAAAAACAGGCCGAGTTATATTCAATTTTCATTTACTATAGAGAGTGACTTAGACACGTATCTGGTTGAAGTTTTTGGGTTAAAAAGAACAGAAAATCCCTGCTTTTTCTCAGGTAGGATTTAACCGATGACACGTGATCAAAGTGAATAACACATATTTTTAGTAAATTACGTAAGTGTTTGTGGGAAATGCATGGCGCCGCGACGCTGATTGATCTGAGGTGGAAAACGAATTATTCTTTAGTAATAACACAGGATCCTGCAATCCGGACGAATTGCAAGCACAAGACGTCCGATTAGCGAGGTTTTTAAAAAATAACAAAACATTTTTTCAAAATTGTATGTATAGGTACTATGGTATATTTGAAGGAACTAAATATCATGGATAAAATTTAAATTAGTATATAAGGTATGAACATGATGTACATAAATAATACATATGCAAATGAATGAACATAATTGTGTCCAAAAAAAGTCAGAGATTTTTTCTTGTGCCGTTCAATTTTAACTTGCGCGGTTCTCAAATGTCTGAGGAGCACACTTGTGTGCTCGTTTTGCCTTCAGCCCACTGTAATGAAGCAAGAGTGCCGCCTCAGAATGAGAAATTATGATGGAGTTTACAGGTACGCTCTCATCATCATCTCCCACATACAACCTGACAATTCTCGTCGTTCCTGTTAAAATTTTATTTTGAGCTCAAACTGTCGCTCAGCCTGGCAGCCCACCGGAGACTCTCAGTATTAGACACATCGGCCTGTAAGCTTTGTAATTGGTAATGAATGATGCAAGCAATTTCTTCTAGCATTTTCTTTCTCTTCAACCTCAGAATCACAAAATTAAAGCAATTTTTTCCACGACTTGTTGATCACAACAGACACATACCCAGCAGTTAAAGACGAACACTATATCTTTAAATTTACATTTGTCTGCGTTTTTTCCAAGTTTTCATTGCAGAGATCACAGAATCGTCGTAAGAAGCAACTGCCAGTGATATCCCATTTGAATGTTCTTGAATAACATTCTGACCTTGGGTTGACGCCAAAGGCAGGATTCGTCTGTACTTCATGGACGTCCGGATACTAATGAGGTTTCCGGATTACGCGTGTCCGATTACTGGGTTCTGTACTGTGTGCCACAAACGAGCGATTTAATATAGCTCCAAGGGAAAATAGTAATCTAGAAACTGTCGTTTAAGAAAAGTGATTTTGGAATACATTAAGACTTAAGAATAATAATATTGAATTTGAAATAGAAATTATGTGAATTTATATACATGCACATAATGCTATTTGTAGGTAAAAGTGTGAGAGCACCAACTGATAAGAAGGCAGTCAGTGATCCAATCAATTATTTTTTTAGTTTCTATTTAGTCCATTTAAAAGATATATGTAGATTATAGAACTTAATAGTTATAATAATAGTTTCTTTAAAAGTCAATCACTCCATGACCATGAATGAAACTTAGCAAAGGCTAGCTTTGTCGAAAAGGAATTATTGAGAAAAGGGCCAGTTACAGAGCAACAGGCAGTTGTTTTATACGGAGAAATGGGGGAAATTTCCTTTACTGATGGAACGATAATCATTTCCATTAATGGTAAAGTCTATTTTCATACTGAGCTAAGTAGAAATAATCTTATTAATTAAAGTTAAGAACACGTTTTAAAATTAGAAAATTTGCTATTTAACGTATGCCTAGTTAGGTGAATTCAAATTATTATACGGCAGCGCAACCAGCGAACAGTTAATGATTTTCTGACTGTCATCTGAAATGTACGAATGAAAATGACGCCTGAATACATCGGCCATTTAGAGTGCGTGCGTTGTCGTCATTGGGGAAGGATATGGAAATGAAGGAACACATATCGGTGAAGTGGTGCAGGCGCGATTAGTATTTTCTTTCTAGGAAGATAAAGGCATATGAAATGAGAAGAAGAATCTGCGATATCGCTCCGCGTATGAGGTTAATTTCCCTCCTTTAGCTACCATTAAAGTGAGTAAAGTAAACTAGAGTTCACTTAATCAGTTGATAGTTTCTTTTGCCATATATTTATAGCAATCAATATATATACCTTTATAGCTGGACGATCGTGTTAGTAGCCAACTTTGGTATTACTTTAATTCCAGGTGTAACTTTAACCCAGAATAACTATATGGATCGCTCATTCTGCGTCGAACTCATTGCAAAAGTAATCGATCATCACGATGTCGAAAAAGTTTAGCTGTAGGAGAACTTTCACCTACATCTACTGTTGTTTTGCATCATTTTGCTGGCGTTGAGCCTTCCGAATCGTCTCCTGAAGTATATATATATCTTAATATTTATCAGTATGTATAATCCGATGATATTTTGACGTTCTTTACTGACTTCTCTTCCCATCTATAAAGGAGTGATTTCTCTCCATTTATTGTGTAATCCAAGTCTTCTAAGTTGCCTTTCAGCTTGTGATGATGCTGTGATAGCCAATCAAACACTAAAATAACTTCCAAAATATTTGCTTTTCGTAACTTCTTGAGGAACAACAAATGGACGCAGTGTGTTTTCAGACAGAAATACATTGATCTGATCTGTAGTGACGAGATATCTCCAATCGATTTTAGATTAGATGCTGTATGATAACAAATTGTCTGACTTTATAAACAAAACAATTCAAAAGACTCAGAGTTGAATCTCCTCAAAATATTGATATTCCTGTAAATCTATACTTTCTGATGGATGTTGAAGTTAGTACTGATCTTTGTTTAAATTAAATTTTATATAGTCTTATTCGTTTTTTCTAACCTTGTTACAAAACCAATGCGATTTTCCAACAAATATGGTTTCTTTTATTTGTTTTATGGGAGGGTGCACTTTCTCTTTCTCTATTGTAAAGGATTTTTGTTTTAATTTATTCTAATGCAGATATCACGCTTGAACCAGAAGTTTAAATAGGTTTTTTACGATTAAATAATAAACCATTTTCTTTGAAGCCATTGCATGTATTATTTGCTTCATCTGCTGCACTAGAACTAGAATTTGCGCTCGGTTTTCGAAAGCGATAACACGAATATGTCTATAGAGGTTTATAAAAATCGGTGGAGAATTACAGAGCTAATTCGCACAATTTTAGAGATTTTATTTCAGTGTGGAAAAATTTGATCTGTCTGAAGAAATTTATTTTTCCAATAATTTTTGAAATTATACATTCCCTACATAAAATGTTCTGACATATGTAAAATGGGCTTTTTAAAGAAGCAATGGATGAACGCATCTTGTTTTTCTTTCTAGAGAGTTACTCGGTCAGTATGAGATTTAATGCATCTGAAAGCACGGACTTTAGCTATCGAAGTCCACATGATAGGGCTATATCAAATACTAATAATAGAAAGAATGCCTGTGTCAGTTGTGGTTGCTAGCTCGCAGACAGACGCTGGATCTAAGCTATGAAATTGCAGCAAAACATAATTTGGGTTGGGAATGACAAATCTGAACCCTTTTTTGAAATTTTAATAATTTAAAATCAATGAAATTTTATGTTTTCCTTAATAATCTGAACAAGTATTAGAACAAATTATTTTCCTTTCATCTTGAAAAAGCAAAATTATTTCAATGATATCATTGTATGCGTTACATCGTTTTTCGAAATTATAAATTGCGTAAATTTGATGTCGCTGTACACATCATTTACTTCAAATAGTTCAAATATGAGAAAAATCCATTAATAGAATCTTATCTCTCCTTCTCGATAATGAGTTAACGAGACACACAATTCTTCAAAGAATTAAGTCTCTCTTACATTGAATATCTCACCTTGCCCCGTTTCGAGCTCATATAGTCTGAAAATTGTCATGAAGTTGATAAGTCAAAGATGAGACGTCATTATTAAAACTGAAACGAAGATTCTGTCTGAATTCTTCGGACTCTAAGAGTACCTCTCCATCCAGCACAAATGGAACAGATGTAGAATGATTATGGAAAGAAACCTACAAAAGGTTGTCTGGGAGATTACTGCTTTTAATTTGGTAAGGTATCATCCCAAATACTTGAGCTTATCTCGCGCTTTTGTAATCATGAAAAGGGGCTCCTTCCCAAATCTCTAGTAGCGGTCGAAAATACGTAAGAACGTGTGGCCACGTCAAGTCTGACAATTTCCACTGTCAGTTATCTAACACGCTTGGAGAAGTAGTCACGATCCCAAATTTTTCTGCAAGGCAGTAGTTATTAAAGAGATTTGCGCTTATGAGAGTGAAATGAAGTGTATTCATCATCTTTAATCTCTAAGTAAAAATTATTGTCCTTTGAAGATTATTACCAAATAAGGATCAGTTTCACCAGCAAGTTTGATATTTTTTTCAGTTTATTTAACTAGTTAAAAAAGATTTGAATAAATAATAATGAAAAATAAAAAGACAGCCTGATGATTTCCGTATACTAAAGAATCTTCATTTTTTTAAATGTCAGCTGATACTTTCTTTGTCCGCTTGCATTGAATAAATGTTCCTCTTCTCCCATGTATCCGGGAATTAAAAATGGGAAATCTTTTCGTCATATTTGTTTTATTTTTCTGGTTTCTCGAACAATTTCTTATTATAGAGAGCTGCAGGATGCTCGTTGCTATAGACATCCTGACGCATCCCCAACTTCTTTGGACAGGGCATAAACTAAATTCCATATTAATTTAATCTTGCGAACGTAATATTTATATTCACCTTCGTTGTTTGTCTCATGAGTTCTGACTAATTAATTAGAGGAGACTGCAAAACTGGGTTTCTTAAATTTTTCCTGATTGAAATAGCCCAGCTAGTCAGGAAGCATACAAGAAGCACACCAGTGTCAGCAAAACAAGATATTTGTGCATAAGGACTGTCCCACAACTCTAAATGCCCCATGCAGGAAAAAATCGGGGAAAATGTATGATTCTATCCGAGTGCTTTTAGATTCAAGTCGCTGCACTCAATGAGTACGCTTTAACGTAATAATCAATCATTTAACAGCTCTTAACAGAGGCACCCCTCTTTGCAAGAGCTCCTCCCAGTAATTTCAGCAACAGATACATAATTGAAATGAAAGTGCTTGTGTCATTAATCAGAAACAAAGATAAAACTACCAGGCACAGAATTGATTCCATTTAATTTTCAAATTCTACTCTTTTATGAAGTCAAAGAAACCTGGAATCCGAATCAATTGGGGCTGACTTCTGTCTGACCGATATTCGGATTACTGATCAAACCGTATAAAATACTTTGAGATACTAAGTGCAAGAGTATGACTTTGGTACTCTGTGAAAGAGCGTTGAAAGAGGGTAGCTGGATTCGCTCGTCAAGGTTGGAGCTCATTTCGTCAAAAGAAGATGACTGACTGTTCTTGTAATGGTGTGTATTTATTCTTAAATAATAAGTTCACAAATCGAAAGTCTGCTTCATCAGCAATGTGAGTCTTATGATTGGGAAGAGAGTCCAAGGTAAGCATGGAGTGACCTCAAAGACTTGTTCTGGACCCCACCTTAAACCATTCGCGACAAATAGATGATTCCAGAAAATGCAACCCTCCTTTCTCGATATTTCATTAGGAAAGGTCAACACAGAAAACTCCCATGTAGACGTCACGGCCTGGCGGGAGAGTATTAGGACTGCGCCTGGATCGGAGAGGAGTAGTGCTTGATCCATTGGGAGACTGGAGAAGCTTCGGCTCAGCTGAAGCGGTGAGCTGACGCTATTGAAAGCAGTTATTGTCGTTACTAGTTTTTGGCTGATTGTTTGTGTTGTTAGATAACAAAGTGCTGAACTGTTTTTACCTGTGAATTGTTGTCGTTTACACTGTATCATGCTAAGAACTTTGTTTCCTGTACCAAAGATGTGTTTTCCTGCATCATTTGTAAATAAACCATTTCATTTTCATCCGCGGTGTTGGACTAGCTTTACACCATACATTGTAGACTTTTGCAATTACATTGTACTTTTTTTTAATTAAATAAGGCATTAGCTTGTTATTACTTATTAATTGTCATTTTCCTGTTCTTTTAATAAATTTTTTCAAAAAATTGGAAAAAAAAAGATGTTCGGATTAATTGATTTCTTGATTATGTTGGGGATCGGATTCCTAGGTTCTACTCAATACAAATGTAATCTACTCATGACGAGTGCAATTGACACCCTGTCGAGTATAGGGTGCAAGCACTTACTTTCTGCTCTAAACTATTCATTACATATAGGCTCCAAAGAGCCCCCTTCCCCACTGTTTAAGAAGGATGGGAATTTCTAGGAATTCTCACGACCACTTCTAATTAAAAAATTTACAGCATCCACCTACATGTTGCCACGGTCTGATTTTCTTTTTTTTCTTTCATAATTTAACTTGCTGTGCTTATAGACCTTTAGGGAATAAACATGCAAATGAAAACGATAGAAATCAATATTAATGTTTGCCCCAGTGAGACAAAAAAGACAGTAGTTTGAAGAGAAAGAGTTCAATTTCTCACATCGCGTCTTACACCACGTATCATTAGCATTAGTTTCTACATTTAATTTCTCCTTCATCTATCATTATCTAAATGGCAGTGTTGAGTTTGGTATTGATGAGCAGTCAAGGGAACATTTTTAACTCCCATAATAACTTAAAAAAAAAAAAAGCAGAGGCTTCTTCCAAATAAATTTCGCCTATCACTATTATATCTATATACTGTGATGATTTATTTTAATTTATTAAAATTATAAATATTAGTGATCTATATACCTACCGAATATTATATTTTTTTACTTTCTACCAAAGCTTATTTTTTTTGAATGCTCATTGAATTTATTTCTACCTAGCCAAGAACAGAAAGAAACGTTTTGAATCTGCTACTTGAATAGTAATACAGATGTTTTTTAATCTGCTCGTTAATGTTGTTGTTTTGTATCATTGTTATTTTATTTATATATATCCTTTTGACAGTCATTTTTATTATACACTTGTTTCATAGTCATACTTAATATTTCATTTATCAGTTCATTGTGCCAGAATCTGTGTAGTCTTGTCAGAAGATTTTCATCTTTATTTATATTAATTTTTGCGGGCAATATGTTTAATATTTATAATATTTTTGCAATAAATTTAAAAGAGATAAAAGGTCAATTTATGTTTGCTATTAAATACATTACAGTACTATTGTATTCTTTCAATCTCTATTGATTTTATTATATTTTAGGTCATGTGAGAAGGATTGTTAACCAAACGCGATTGAAGAAGTGCCAAAACAGAAGTTTGTCAAGTGAAATTCCAAAGCCTGGCCTTGCTCATTTCAATTTTTTTCGAATCCAGGAACTATTGCTCATTATGTAGAAGAACTTACCTTCTCATAAAGAAACGCATTAATAAACTTATATGAGATCCAGTGTTAGAATAAAACACTCATTTATAAAATCTCCCTAAAATAAACCGGCCTCTACAAAGTAATAATGAGACACGAGATTTATGAGACACAATGATGGAACCAACCACCCTCCGACTATTCGTCTCGAGTCTTTGAACAGGAACCGTTAAACACTCCATGAACGTGAACCTAGTAAGCTCAGCAATAAAAAAAAGGAAAGAAAATGGACCAGTTGTGCACGATGCTACCCTACAGAGGACACGCTTTACGAGGTGATCGACAGCAGCAAACATTCCTCCTCGCTCGCTTGGGCTAAGAGGTCCCACTAAAAGGATCCAGAGACCTCCTGTTTTTTTTTTTTATAATGCATTTTTTGAAGTTTACACTTAGAAAAATTTGAACATAAAGAGGGACGTCAGGTTTTGATGGGTTCGACACTAGGTGATATTATATTAAAGGTAATCCAATACAATGCAAATGTGTGGTTGATAGGTGAAGAGAAGGGATGATTAGGGTTCTAAACCTACACCTTTTTTTCTTGTTAAAAAGTTCCGATGAATTTACCATTTTATAGCATTAAGCTAATATTTGATAGCAACCTTTTATTTTTAAATTAGAATACTTCGATTTAAAACATCTGTTTACACTAAATACACGATTTAACTAAGATGACCAGTGACGTCCTGATTAGCTGGATGTTTCATTTTCGATGTTTTCCTGTTCTAAAAAAGTGTCCTGATATTTTAATGTCCCTGATTGTCTGAATTTACTTATAAGCAAACAGCCTTATTAAAAAATATAAAAGGATACTTTTTAAAAATTAGGATTTAAAAAAGATAATTTTTTAATTCCAAATTTCTATGCATAAAGTGACAAGCGTCTCTAATTAGCTAGAGAGTTCTATCTTACTCTTTTTCCAAAAATCTGTATTAAAAATGTCTGATTGTCCGTTTTAATATTGTATCAACAAGTGTCTAAATAAAAAAAGAGCAATAATAACGATAAAATTTATACCAAACACAGCCCCCCCCCCCCCCCAAAAAAAAAAAACCTTCAACCCTCTGCCGGCGTGTCTAGATTTAAACCAAAAAATAATAGTAACCCTAGACATACGTGATGCAAAAATCGTTTAAAACGCACAACAGGGCAGACCGTTGGATAAATTATAAACTTTCCCGATTTATGAAAGCTAAGCGAGCGACAAGATGTTAATATAATATATATGTATAAAATGTATTCGTTGTTGTAGTCGTTAAATAACAAAAACAGGCCGAGTTATATTCTAATTTTCATTTTATTATGGGAGTGACGGACATACGTGCATCTTAGTTGAAGTTTTTAAGCCAAAAAAGAACAGAAAATCCCTGCTTTTTCTCAGGTAGGGATTTAACAGATAGACACATGATCAAAGTGGAGGGAATAATAGCTATTTTTAGTAAATTACGTAAGTGTTTTAGGGAAAATGCATGGCGTCAAGGAGTCGCTGATTTCGCGATTTGTGTGCGGGTAGAAACGATTAGAATATTCTTTTAGTAATAAATATGCCAAAACGAGCGATTTAATATACCTCCAGCGCGGGAAATAGTACGAAACTGTCGTTTAAGAAAAGTGATTTTGGAATACATTAAGACTTTAAAATATATAATATTAGAATTTGAAATAAAATTATGTGAATTTATTACATGTACATAATGCTATTTCGTAGGTAAAGTGTAGAGAAGAATAAGAAGGCAGTCATTGATCCAATCAATATTTTATTTTAGTTTCTATTTATCCATTTTAAAGATGCTAATGTAGATTATAAGAACTTAATAGTTATAATAATAGCTTTAAGTCAATTCCACTCCATGGCCATGAATGAAACTTGTGCGCAAAGGCAGCGTTTTGACGAAAAGGAATTACATGGTGAAAAAGGGCCGTTACGACAACGCGGCGGGTTTTTATACGGAGAAACGGGGAAATTCCCTTACGCTGGAAGCCGGTTGAATCCGGATTTCTTCCAGTTACAGTGGCAGTTATTTTCATACTCGAGCTTAAGTAGAAATGATTTTATTAATTAAAAGTTAAGAAACGTTTTTAAAATTAGGAAAATGTTAAGTTATTACATGTATGCCCTGTTAGGTGAATTCAAATCATTACATATGGCAGCGGCGTCCAAGGTAAAAGTTAATGGATTTTCTGACTATGCGGTGTGAATGTACGAATGAAAATGACGCTGAATACATCGGCTTACGGAGACAAGTGTGCATTGTGTCATTGGGGAAGTGATAAGGAATGAAGGAACACATGTGAATGGTAGGAGGCGATTAGTATTTTTTCTAGGAAGATAAAGGATGCCATCGAAATGAGAAGAAGTGAATCTGGACATCGCTCCTGGTATGAGGGTTAATTTCCCCTCTCTTTAGCTATCTAAATGTAAAGTTTCAACAACTAGAGTTCACTTAATCGGTTGAATAAGCCTTTTTGCCATATATTTATGCTACAATCAATGTTATAATTATAGTCTGGACATGTGTTATAGCCAACCTTGGTATTGCTGTGAATTTAAGATGTAACTTTAACCCAGAATAACTATATGATCGCTCATTCTCCGTCGAACTCTCATTGCAAAAAAGAAATCGACATCACGATGTCGAAAAAGTTTAGATGTAGGAAAACTTTCACCTACATCACTGTTGTTTGCATCATTTTCAGGACGTTGAGCCCCAGAATGTCTGAAGTATATATATATCTTAATATTTACTCAGTTGTTTATAATCGATGATATTTTTTGACGTTCATTGATTCTCTTCCAGTCTATAAAAGTGATTTTCTCTCTCCATTTATTGCGTAATCCAAGTCTTCTTAAGTTGCCTTTTCAGATTGTGATTGAGTTCTGTGATAGCCAATCAAACACTAAAATAACTCCAAAATATTTGCTTTTCGTAAGCCTTGAGGAACAAATGGACGCAGGTGTTTTGCAGAAATACATTGACTCCGACAGTAGTGACAGATATCTCCTGTAATCGATTTTCAGATTAGATGCTTTATAGATGTCGACATTCGTCTTGACTCTTATAAACAAAAACAATTCAAAAGTGACCAGCAGTTGGAATCTCCCTCAGAACATTATGTATCTCTGTAAATCTATACTTTCTGATGGATGTTGAAGGAGTACCTGTACTTTTTGTTTAAATTAAATTTATTGTTATTCGTTCTCTTGTTTTTCTACTCTTGTTCCAAAATCACGTGATTTTCAACAAATGATGATTTCTTTTTACTTGTGTTTTATGGGAGAGAGGTTGCACTTTCTCTTTTTCATTTGTAAAGGATTTTGTTTTAATTTCATTCTGCGCAAGATAATATCAGCTTGAACACAGAAGTTTGAAATAGGTTTTTAACATTTAAATAACAAACCATTTTCTTTAGCCATTGCAACGTATTACGCTTGTCTATCTGCTGGCTCAGAACAGAATTTGCGCCGGTTTTCGAAAACGATAACACTGAATAGCCCATAGAGGTTTATAAAAATATGTGGAAGACTACAGAGGCAATTCGCACAATTTTTAGACGATTTTGTTTCTTTGTAGGAAAAATTCGTCTGTCTGGAAAAATTTATTTTCGCAATAATTACATTTTTGAAAGTATAGGTTATCTTCTCCTACATAAAATGCTTGTTAATATGTAAAATGGGATTTTAAAGAAGCAATGGATGGAACGCGACTTTTTTTCTCTTTCTGAAGAGAGTTACTCTTATTCAGTTATTTAATGACATTGTGAAAGCCACGGATTTTAGCTATCGGAAGTCGCGATAGGTAATATCTATACTAATAATAAAGAAGAATGTTTGTCTGTGTTTCCGTATGTCTGTGTGTAGGCGCTCTACAGGACAGACCTCTGGATCTAGAGCTACGAAATTCGGCACAAACATAATTTGGAGGTTGGGAATATCACCTCGGAATCCTTTTTTTGAAATTTTAATTAATTAAAAATTAAGCGAAATTTTGTCGTTTTTCCTTAATAACTTCCGAAAATATTAGAAACAAAAATTATTTTTACACCATCTGAAAGTGCAAAAAATTACCTTTCCAATGATATCAATTAAGTTGCTGTTCAATGTTTTTTCGAATATTAATAAATTTAAAAAAATTTGATGTCGCTGGAAAATTCATCATCATTGACCAAATAGTTCAAATTTATGAGAAAATCCATTAATAGAATCTTAATTCTTCCTTCCTTCCGATAACTGATAACGATAGACACACAATTTCAAAGAATTAAGTCTCTCTTTACATTTAGTAATATCTCACTTGGCCCTTCAAGTTTGTATAAGGTCCAAAAATTGTCATAGTTGAAAGGTCAAAGAGACCGCTTAGTTAAACTCAAACTGAAGATTCCGTCTGAATTCCTCGGACTCGAAAGCGGCCTCTGCTGATCCAGCAGCACTGAATGGAACAGGATATAGAATGATTAAGGGAAGAAAACCTGACAAAAGGTTATTCTGGAGGATTACTGCTTTTAATTGGTAAGGGGTGTTCATCCCAAATACTTGAGCTTATCTGCGCAGCTTTGTGGGGAAATTCATGAAAGGGGCTCCTTCCCAAATCTCTGTAGAGCCCGGTCGAAAATACTTCAGGAAGACACGTTTGGCCACGTCAGCGTTCTCGAACAACCATTTCCACTCAAGTTAGTTATCAACAATCGCTTTGGAGAAGAGAAATCACGGATCCCAAATTTTTCGCAAGTTGCAGTAGTTTTAGTTAAAGAGATTTGCGCTTATGAGAGTGGCGAATGTATTCATCATCTTTAATCTCATAAAAAATATTGTCCTTTGAAGATTATTACCAAAATAAGTGATCAGTTTCACTCATGTTTTAGATATTTTTTTCATTATTTAATCTGGTTAAAAAGATTTGAATGAATAATAAGAAAATAAACAAAGACAACCGATAGATGTTTCCGTACAGCGTAAAGAATCTTCATTTTTTTTTAAATTCATGGATACTTTTCTATTGTTTCCTCTCATAGCATTTAATAAAATTGCTCCTTCTCCCATGTATCCGAATTAGAAATTTGGTCGTCATATTTCGTTTTGTTTTCTGGTTTCTCGAACAAGTTTATTTATAGGCTGCAGGGATGGCTCGTGTATAGACACTGCGGTTGCAGCACCCCCAACTTTCGACAGGGCATAAACTAAATCATTAATTCATTTAATTCTGCACGTAATATTTATATTCACCTTTCGTTGTTTTCGGTCTTCATGAGTTCCGATTAATTAATTAGAAGGAATGCAGGAAACTGGGTTTCCTTTAAATTTTTTCCCTATACGAAGTATGCCCAGCTACGTCAGGAAGCATACAAGAAATAATAACGCAGGTAGCGGTAGTAAACAAGATATTTGTGCAATAAAAGACGTCCCCACAACTCTAAATGCAATGCAAAGTAGGGAAAAAGATCCGGGAAAAATGTATGATTCTATCCGAGGTGATTAGATTCAAGTCTGCTGTACCATAATGGGTACGCTTAACTGGTAACACAACATTTAACAGCTCTTAGTAACAGAGGCACCCTCTTTAGACAAGACTCCCTCCTGTAGTAATTTAACAGAATGACATGTAATGTGAAAATGAAGTGTGCAGTTGGCCAATTAACTGATTAGGACAAAGATAAAACCACACAGCCACAGATTTGTTCCATTTAATTTTCAAATTCACTCTTTATAGTACAGTCGAACCCCTGGAATCCGAACTAATTGGGGCTGACCTCTGTTCGGATTCCGGGATATTCGGATTATCAGGTAAATCCGATAAAATACTCTTGAGATACTAAGTGCAATAGAGTACTGACTTTGGTACTCTGTGAAAGAGTACGGAAAGAGGTAGCTGCGATTCGCATCGTCAAGCAGGTCGAGTTCATTTCGTCAAAAGAAGATGACCGAATTTGTTTCTTGTAATTAAGGTGCTGTATTCATTCTTAAATACTGTTGCAAACATGGAAAGTCGCTTCATAGCAATGTGAGTCTTATGGTTGGGAAGAGAGTTTTACAAGGTTAAGCATGGAGTGACCTCAGCGACTGTTCCGGGACCCCTGACCTTGGCGACCATTTTGGCGACAAATAGATGATTCCAGAAAATGCAACCCTTTTCTCGATATTTCTATTAGGAAAGGGAATACACGAGAAAACTCCATGTGACGTCACGGCCTGGCGGAGAGAGTATTTAAGGACGGCGCCTGGATCGGAGGAGTTAGTGTTGATCCATTGGGAACGACTGGAGAGCTTCGTCCGCAATGCGAGCTAGGAAGCTGGTGAGCTGAGCGCTATTGAAAGTGCGGTTATTGTCGTTATTAGTTATTTGCTGACTGTTTGTGTTGTTAGATAACAAAGTGCTGAACTGTTTTTACCTGTGAATTGTTGTCTGTTTACACTGCTAATCTATGCAAGAACTATTGTTTCCTGTACCTGTGCTACGCGTTTTCCTGCATATTTGTAAATAAACCTTCATTTTCCATTATCCTGCGTGTTGGACTGTTTACACCATACACCCACAGTAAGACTTTTGCAACAATACCAATTCAGTTGTTTCTTTTAAGTTGGAAATAAGCATTAGCTTTGTTTCTGATTATTAATTGTCATTTTCCTTCATTTTTTTTAATAAACTTTTTTCAAAAAATAAAAAAAAAGATGTTCGGATTATCCGAAATTTCGGATTATTGGGGATCGGATTCCCGAGGTTCTACTGTGTAGATAAAATGCAATTACTCATGACGGTGACCAGTGACCCCTTAATCATATATATAGGTGCAAAGCAATTGTTTTCTGTCACTAAATTATTCATTACACATAGGCTCCAAAGACCCCCTTCCCCCACTTGTTAAGGAAGGATGGGAATTTCTTTAAGGACATTCACGACCACTTCACACCAAAAATTTACAGCATCCCAGAAGCTGCCACTGTTCACAGGTTCGATTTTTCTTTTTTTTTTTTCATAATGCTAACTTGTGTAAGCTATGAGATTTGTGGGAATAAACGAAGCAATGGAAACTGATAGAAATAAAGATTACCGTTTGCCCAGTGAGACAAAAGACAGTTTGAAGAGAATAGATCATTTCTCAATGCTGTCTACACCACGGACCATTAGACATTAGTTTGCTACATTTTAATTTCTCCTTCATCTATCATTATCTAAATCATGTTTAGTTTCGTGATTTCGATGAGCAGTCAAGTGGAACATTTTTAACTTCATACAAACTTTAAAAAAAAAAAAAAAAGCAGAGGCTTCTTCCAAATAAATTCTACGTATTCGCTCATTTATTTAATCCCTAATACTGTGATGATTTTATTAAAATTATAATGTATTAGTGATCTTATATACCTACCGTATCATTATATTTTTTACTTCTCTACCAAATCTTATTTTTTGAATGCTCTTTGAATTTATTTCTACCTACAAGAACAGAAAATCAGTTTTCGAATTTACATTTAAATAGTAACAGCATGACTTTACTTATTCCTATCGTTAATGTTTGTTACTTTTGTATCATTGTTAGTTTATCTATATTATATTCTTTGACAGTACATGTTTTTTGATACAACTGTTTTCATAGTCATAGACTGATAATGATTTCATTTATCAGTTTCTATTGTGAACATCGTTTTTTGTAGTTCTTTGTCAGAAGATTTCATTTTATTATATTAATTTTTGCGGCAATAGCGTTTAAATTATTTTTATATATTTTTTCATAAATATATCTAAATAGAGATAAAAAATAATTTATGTTTATTTATTAAATATTATTAAGTAGTACTTATATTCTCTTTCAATTTCTTTATTTTCTTTATATTTTTAGGGGGTGGTGGAGAGGATTGTTAACCAATGCGATTGAAGAAGTCGCCAAAACAGAAGTTTGCTTCAAGTGTGAAATTTCCAAAACCGGCCCTGCTCATTTCACTTATTTTCGAATCAGAACTATTGCTTCATATTACGAAGAACTTAGCTTTCATCATAGAAACGTTATTTTTAATAGACCATATGAGATGCTATGTGTTAGAATAAAACACTCTTATTTATAAAATCACCCTAAAATAAACCGGCTCTCACGTTAATAATGAAGGTCTGAGATTTATGAGACACAATATTCTATGAACCAACCACTCTCCGACTATTCGTTATCGAGTTCTTTGGAACAGGAACCGTTAAAATCCACCCAGTGAACGAACCAGCAAGCTCAGCAATAAAAAAAGCGAAAGAAAAATGGACCAGCTGCTTCGCACGTGCTCCCCACGAGGACACGCTTTTACGAGTGTGACGTCACAGCAGCAAACATCCCTCTCCCCTCGCTGCTTGGGGCACTGCCGGAGGTCCCATCAAAAGGATCCAGAGACCCTCCCGTTTTTTTTTTATAATGCATTTATTTGGGAGTTACACTTAGAAAAAAAATGAAATAAAGAGGGACGTCAGGTTTTGATGGGTTCGAATCGGTGAAGGCTGATTATTATATTTAAAGGTATCCAAACAATTACAAGTAAATGTGGTGGTTGATAGGTGAAGAGGAAGGGGATGATTAAGTTCTAAAACCCACCTTTTTTTTTCTTGTTAAAGAGTTCAGATGAATTTGCTCATTTTAAGCTAGCATTGTTGCCACTTGATAGCAACCTTTTATGTTTTTAAATTAGTAACATTTGATTTAAAAATCTTGTTCATTACACTAAATACACGATTTAACTAAGATGACCAGACGTCCTGGATCTGTTCCGGATTTTCACTGTTTTTCCCGGTTCTAAAAAAGTGTCCTGGATATTTTTAATGTGCCCCGGATTGTGTCGAATTTTACTTATAAGCAAACAGCTCGTATTAAAAAAATATTAAAAAAATTGCTTTTAAAAAATTAGATTTATAAAAGACAATTTTTAATTCCAAACTTTTGCAATATGCATAAAGTGACAAATCGTCTCTAATTAGCTAAGAGAGTTCTAATTTTTTACCCTTTCTCCAAAATCTGTATTAAAATTCCTTGGATTGTCCCGTTTTTATGTATCAACAAGTAGTTCAAATTAAAAAGAAAGTTCTTTTTTTTAGTTAGCTTCTGAAATCTTCTTCCCAACTTTTGCATACATTGGTCATATTAGGGTTACAGTAATTTAGCTAAGGTGATAGAAAGAAGACCAATAGTTTAGTCCGACTTTTGATGGCAATTTTCCTTTGCTTCATGAGCGGATTTAAAAGAACTCTGGTATGAATATGAAATCATAGCCTTTACAGCTTAAAATCCCGTAAACCCCTCTATTTAATCAGTCAATAACCAATGTGGACAAATCAGTCTGAAAAAAATAGTAAAAGTAATAAAAATTTATATTATTTATGATTTTTAATCTCTCTTAATCTTTTTTAATCTTTAACCCTGTGAGCCCTATCCCGCCTCAAACCGCCTCATTCGACACAGGCCGGAATCGGGCGATTTTGGCGCCTGGGTGAATTTTATGGGAGAAAATTAGTTCCTTTCTTTGTTAGCAATTGATCGTGCAACCGAGGGTGTCGTCCTCCTGGTATTTCTGTAGAGGAAGGGAGAATTTCATTCTGATTTCATGAATGAAAATTTACTCCAGTTTTTGAGGCGCTTGAATTCTCACTCTAGCCAGGTTCAAAGAGTTAAAACCAATTTCATTTTTAATAATTTACTAACCATTTTGACTATTCATGCGGAATGGCAAAAACACTAAACGCATTAGAGATGTGATAATAAATGTATTTTTAAATCCTGGAGTAGTAGCATTTGACGAATTTCTTCTTATTCAATGCGGTTTTCAATTTCTCTCACTATTTATTTCATGCAACATTTTTTAATATAGTTTAACTAGAATGAGAATAGTTTTATTTTCAGATTTTCTTTTGTCCTAATCCCGTGCTTGATTGACGACTGCTGTTTTCTATTAAATCCAAACAAATAACAATATTAATCTTATGAAAATTTAAAAATTCTAATTCTTTTTTTTCAGTTCATCGCAACAGTTACTGTATTTAAACGTTTAAAAAGAAGGATTTATTCACGGTTTCGTGACAATTAATTAAATAGTTAATTTTTTTATTTGTAAAAGACATACAAATATTTTCAGCATGAACAACGCCGGTTTTATCAGTTAGTAAAAAAGAAAAAGCAACTATTACTGAAATATGATGACCCGCTCGAAAACTAATTTCCCAACTACAATTCGCTTGACATCTGCGATCTATTTCATTATGTTCCATCCGTCCGACATTCATCTCTTGTTTAGTCTACAGAGAAAACACTGCTGTTTTTCTCTGAAATAAAACCAGTGGTCTATTTATTACAAGCTCGCCCATGGAACAGATGTTTTCTGCAACCTTTCAGAATCTGTCGGATCATTTATTAGACGTTAGAGCAAAATTTTGAATAATGAGGAGCATAATTTTTAAATAAAGGCTCATTTTCGAAAATGGAAGATGCATGTGTTTTGGGTGTTGGTAGCGTCTGCTTCTCTAATTGATTGTATGTGAGAGAAAAAAATATGTAATGCTTAGTTCAAACGACATTATTCATAATTAAGTGATTCTGCTTAATAAATACGTTGAATTGATTGCAGAAAAATGAAATATATTTAAATCTTTAAAACTAGTCATGATTAGTTTCTATACGGAATGAAAGGATAATAAATAAATAGGCCCGCTGGTAAACTGCGCATTCGAAATACATTGGGTTACAAAACCAGACGAAGTCCTTTTTTTTGGAAAACAGAGATTTTCAGAAAACATTTTTTGTCAAATCTATCTCTTCGACCTATTTGATATAGTAAATTCCTCTCCATTTTATACGAAAAGCAGTGGTGTGGCAACCGGAGGTAGGGGGGATATAGATTCCCCGGAAGTCGGTCTTAAGGGGTGCCATTAGCTCCTGTTACGCCACTGATGAAGACTAGGGGTGCGAAAAACTCATATTTTTGTCCGGGCGACACTTATTCTCGCTATACCACTGACGAAAAGGTGTTTGAATCCCAAAACAGAAACTATAAGGGTACAAACGATTCTTAAACCTCGAAAACATGGGGGGGGGGGGGGGAGGACTGTCAAATTCGATACATTATATCTCTAAAACAATGCAATTCCACGCAAACTTACCTTTCTTTTTCTAGAAAAATATCTGTTCTTTCTCTTATAGTACACACATTTTCAAACCTTTATATTGGTATGTAATTATTTTAGAGAGTAATAAATATGGTTATAATTTTTGGATGAAAAAATGAGATAGTCACCTTGCGCGCATGATTACGGATAAAATATTGGTCTAAACACAATATTTTGGGTATCTAAGTAATCCAAACAGTCTGTTAAAGAAACTGAACCTCGATTTATTAACATTTAAATTTAATTTCTATTTTATATACTAATTTAAAATAAAAATGTTAAAAATAGTTAAAATTTCAACTTTTCTAACCCCCTAAAAAACTTCTTTGGAGAAAATATGTAAAAAAATGTGGTTCAATGTGTAGAATATAGCTCAATACATATTCAGTAAAATTTTTATGTAAAAATATTCAATAGTTCTTGAGATATCGTGAGCGCAATATGAAAAAAAAAACACATTATGAGTTATAGCTCTTTAAAGATATGGATTCAATGTTTACGTTGAAGAGCTGATACATTTTCCTTCATAACTTTCATAAATATGGGAATTTTTAAACGCGAATTGTTTTAAATTGTTCAGAACAGACAGGGGAATAATATATATTTTTCATAAAATCAAACATTTTCGATGTTTAACAGTCGTATGTCCCCTTAACAACAAAAATTCGCTACCAAACATTTTCTATGACTATAGAGCTGCATTGTAACTGCTCTAAGAACAAAAAATAACTCAAGTAGTCAACCGCTAGAAGGGCAAATCCGACTGCCATCGGCGATTTCTGTCTGCAATTCAGACCAAAACGACTCCATGTCGTCTCGAGAAGCATTGTGCCTACGATCTTTGATGACTTGTCAAGACTGTCAGTTTTAAACACTGGGAAACGCCACAAAACTATGTCGCTTACTTTATCAGTTCTCGGGTGTTGCCCATCATTCAGTGGCGGCTCGTCAGCTCAGAAAGTAGTAATGCTGCAAAAGTTGTATAGACCTAAGTTGTAGTTAAATTTGTGCTGATTATTTTGATACATAATGGTGTTATACTAAAAATTGATAGTTTTTGAGTTATAAGCAAAAACTGGGGGATTTTCATGTTTTTTGGCTATAACTAAAATTCCAACAAAAATTATTGGTGGCAAAATCTCAGATTCGTAATCAGCACCCCAAAAAACATAAGGAAGCAAAAAATTAAACTTCTTCAGAATTGGAATAAAAAAAAACTACTTAACGACACACATTCTACTAAAAAAAACTACTACAAAACTACTAAAGGACATTCAATATTACTTATTTAATTCAAACGATCTAAACTCAAAAAAAAATTCGTTGTTTCCGACTTCAAACCAATTTAAGAATCTCGGCTAAACAAACAAACTGATCGTTGCCAACGGGAAGAAAGAAATAAAGGTCCTTTTTGCGCCACGCATACGCGTTTTATATAATATAGATGCCCCTTGCAACGCTCCTGATGGTGTACTCTTCTGCATACCTTTTTCGAACATAAGAGAGAGTATTACAGCTTAAATGTTCATTAGAGCAATCAGTGATTGAATGCAGTATTCGAGCTTCTCAATAAGTCAAGCTTTTCTTTTTAATTGTTTTCATTTTCCAGTACAATAGAAAAATAAAACTTGTTGAAATATTTAAAAAAAAATCACAGGCTCTCTTTTTTAGATTGAAAGTCTTTGGTTCAAAATATCTGCTTTTACCTCTTCAAGAAAGTTCTGTTAAAGATATATGTATATATATAAGATAAATAAAGATATATGATATATATTATTATATATATTAAAGATATATGTATATATATTATTTAAAACCTCGCCGCCGTCACCTGTCTACCCAGAATGGTGTACGGCGCTCTGTTAAGGATAAATATACATTATCTTAATCTCTACAAAACTTATTAACTAGATCTCTTTCTCACCGTGTCCTCGCCCTTTTTAAAAAAATTGTTTACATTGCACAATCTGAACAATAATTCTTTTACAGTAGTATAGAAAAAATTGGGCAACTGAAAATACAGTCTTGAAGAAACACAAGGTTTGTTGAAGACGATGTGGTCTGGCGAAGAGGACGGCATATGAGCCACACCTTCCACTCCAAGTCAAGGTAAAAATGTTTGACAAATAACAAGATTTATTTTGTAGCAAGTCCTCATACATGACGAACCTTCAATAAGAGCCAGACTTTGATTACTTAGCCGGATGTCTATTATTACACCACCGTTTACCAAGAGAGGGACAACATTAAAAGACCGAGAGTATCAAATATGCTTGTCAATTAAGATCCTTTAGTTGGAGAGCATATGTATATGATATTTAAAAGGTACCAATGTATAATATTTAAATTTCAAAAATGCAATAGAACTCTGATCAAACTTCAAAGCCAGTGGCGAATCTAGGTTTCGGGTCGGGGGGGGAGGGGGGCTGAGGTCATAAAAACTTTGTATCGTCGTGATGAATGTCAAACCTCAAGGCTAAAGTACACCAAAACTCTTTAACTTTACAGACTTTTCTCACCCGACAATAATAATCATAAAAAACAATATAATTCTTTCGATAATTTAATAATAATTACAATGTAATAACTAGCCAAAAAATGTCTTGGACAGCGTCAAAGCTACAAGTACAAGTGGAATGACTACAAAAGTAGGAAAATTTTCGAGCCTGTCAAGCCAGAAAGTAATGTTGAAACGTTTTTATTATTTTTTAAAAAGAGGGAAATTAAGAAAAAACAGTTGTAATGATGTTAAATAAAATCAAGAATTCTAGCTTGGCTCTGGGGAGGTGGGCTGTAGCCCGATAGCCCCCCCTGGATTCGCCATTGTTAATTGCTGAATCTGAGCTTCATTTCCTCCCTTAGCTGTTTTGTATCTTGGTAAATCAGAACTTGTTCCCTCTTCATTAACAGCTCGATTGTGTAAAGCATTATTTGAGGCGCTAATTCACTTAAGATTAAGCTTTTCTTCTCTAATTTTCTGTTTTTCTGCCCAAGTAATGATTGTTGCTTTCTGAAATTTGCCTATTAAATCCTAGGTACCCAACAAGAGAATGCACAAATCAATGCTAATTCAACTCGACACTCTCATTTCCATAATAAAGGCTCTCCCCCTTAGGTCAACCCCCTTCCTTTTTAATCTGGGGCACCACTGATGAAAGGTTCGCAACTTAGTGGGGGTTACACATAGAGGGGGGAGGTTTCCAATTTCAATTTAAAAGGGATCTGCAGAATGAAAAGGAGGGAATACCAGAGATTGGCGCTTTGTGCTGCCTCCGTCTACTGGCCTGTCGGTAGCAAACAGGAATTTGGCAGACACTTCAATTTGTGTTTCTGGATCTCTAATAAGGATATCGGTTCAATTGGCAGATTAAAGAGAGACACACAGCTCGCGACTAAGCAAATGAGAGATTCCTTCACCGTGATACGTGGAAAAGAAACGGATGGTAGCGTAGCAAAGGTTGTTTTGTATGATTTGTTGAAGCTGGAACATAGATACCCGTTATGAGAAATGAGATTGGGAAATCTTGTTTGGAAAAGGTATAGCAAATAAAGGACCGTGGAAGGACTTTGCTTTTTCTTCCTTTCGGCATAAAATTGATCTGTTAAAGTGAAGGGGGGAAAAAAAAAAGAGAGAGAAATGTTTTCTGCATCAGAAAGCAACCTATGTGCTTTAACAGTTTCTTAAATTTTTTCCACTAAAGAAAAGTTATACAGTGGACGCCGTTTTCAGTGATCACTTTGGGTCTAAGTCAAAGTGATCACTACATCCGAATGATCAGTACATCCAAAATGCCTTAAAATTAATAGTTAGTAAATAATATTTAATAAATCTATATTGTATAATGACAGTAGAAAAAAACAGGCAACTTATTCGTTTTAATTAGAAGAAGAATATCGATACGAAGTACAGAAAAAGAAATTCATACACATTTAATTAAAAAAAAACTTCCTTAAAAAAGTTAGCGAGAGTAATCCTTTTTTAAAGCATTCAAACATTCGTTGAACAAACCGTTCTTATGAATAATGATCATCAAAAGATTAAATATGGTAATAGATTGATTTTCTTAAAGTACGAAGGGCTTGCAGAGTTTCTTGGGGCTTCATCGTCATTGCCCTCTGGTTCTGTGTCGTCATCTCATCGAAACTGATCACTCACTACAAGCGAATAGTTGATGCGGATTTTCCATGTGGTAAGATACGGAGCTCCATTCCATGCCATTTTGATCCTTCCAACCTATTGATCGTTACATCCGTGATCACCACAAGCGGCGACTACTGTAATCAGTAAATTATTTCGCTCCCACGAGTGCATTCTTCTGTAGTAAAATAAAACAAATCTAATATAAAACCAGTGGGAGTGTCCTCCCCTGAACTTTCTCGTATACTGCTCAAAAATTTGTCATTTCCCCTCCCCTTGCGTGGATAAAAAAAATCGAACCTACTGTAATCCAGAATGCAACGAATATCAGAAGGTTTTTCATTGCAGATTATAGTGATTGTAAAATATTTAAGTGAAGAATCATATTAAAAGAGATGCCGCGAGCGAAAACAAAACAGGAGATAAAACATATCTATCACAAACTCCGTCTCAAGGACAAAGTGACGTAATCCTCCCGCTTGGTACCAGAGATTGCTAAGTACGCATGCGCATGGAGATCAGTTTTGAAACGAATGCTTAACAAGTATGCGATTATACAGACCGACAGAGAGTCAACCCGTTGACGGATTTGGCCCAAAATTTTATACGAACGTACATTCGTGACCATAAAACTGTGTACCAAATTTTATCCATCTAGCTATTCAAGTTTTTGAGCTATAATGTTCGCATGACTTCGGACATACAGACAGACAGACTTCCCGTTGACGGATTTTGTCCAAAATTTGATAGAAACCTAAAAATTATGTTTAAAGACCACATACCAAATTTCATCCCCGTAGCTCTAATAGTTTTCGAGTTATCGTGTTCACAGACAGACAGACATAATTCCAAAATTGTGTTTTTCGGACTCGTGGAGGTCTAAAACGTGGAGTTTCGTCAAAATCTCGCGTTCGAATTTTTTGACAATACTTTCTCTTTGTATACTTCGTATACGAGAAAGTAAAAAGGCCTACATGTCTTGTTCCTCTTTTTGATTCCATTGCGTTTCCTTTGGTAGATGATTTTGATGTCATTAGATTTAAAATAATAATAATGAAATATGCGTTTGATCCATTGAGTGAACCGTCATGTCAGGCCAAAGTTCCTATGTTAAGTCTACGAACCGAGTCTTCGTTATCGTGCGTTAAGAAGAAACCTTCGATAAGTGACTCTCATATCACGCCAACATTGACTCTACGTAGAGTTAAGCATTGCTAAGCGACATTCATATCAAGCTGATATAAGCAAAATGAAAATAATTCACCAGGATAAAATCAGCTGTTACGTTTCCAATACGTGGACGGCAAACTGTAAGCCGAATCCTCGGTCCGCCAACGTAGAGTCAATAATCGCTAGCAAATGCGCGTCTCCAGTTCGGCAACATCAGGCCATAGCGAAGTTGAAACTTTTTAATCTATGGACAAACTCTAAAAGTTGGTCAAAAAAGTAAAAGTTAACTCTAAAAGTCGCAACTGTCATGTTGCTGATTAGAAACCTGAAGTCGACCGCTAACTTAGTAACCGTAACCGTAAACCATGTTACTCCTATCCTGCATAGGCATCCAGGGACCTTGAATGACAGTCGATGCAATAGCTCGAGTATTGAGGCCGGAGTTCTAACGGCCATTACCGGCCACGGTCAGAATCCTCCCGATGGGGGTACGTACTATCACTGCAGGGAGGTAACACAACCTCCACCATTATTGTACCCACGTCCAGAAGCGAGAACCCTCTTACTTCTCCGGCTGCTTATCATCCATGTACTCGTGGTGCCCAGGTGGGAGCGCTAACTTAGCAAATGGAACTCGATTAAGCGTGAAAGAGATTCGAAGTCATTGAGTAATATGCACTATTCTAACAGGTAAACTATGAAGATCTAAGGGCAATTATCTCGAAAATCAAGTTAACATCTCCTGTAACCGAGTTACCCTTTGTGTTTTTAAGGAGACAGTTTCCATTTCTACTGGCCTTCGTGATTATTATGAACCAGTCTCAAAGACAAACAGCCAACAACGTTGGAGTTTACCTCGTTAGCCCTGTGTCTGTTCATGGAATGTTTCCTACAGCATTTTCGAAAGTCACTAAAAAACAGAGCCTATAAGTCAAAATATATCCCGATTCACTCCAAGGGATACACTTGGATGGAAGTTAGTGCATCGAAAATGTAGTTAATTCCGATGCCCTTGATAATTAAAATATTTGCAATTGTTTTTCCAAACATTTTGCGTTGCATACAGACCATCGGACAGATCTAGTAAAAATTAATTCACGATAAAAAAAAAAGAAATTTAGATATGAAGAATTATTAAAGACTAACCTCTCTACCCCCCCTCCCCCTCCTCCCCTTTAGGCGAGTTCGCTGCCAGCACCGACTTTGCTTAGCACTGCCCCTGCCACCTCGCTGCTTCCAGGCTCTCAGCCACTACTTTTTTCAGTTTTAAATACTGCATCAAGATCAGTGGAACAGACCATAAAACCATAGTAGATTTCATATTCTTTGTACACAACAGATTCCTTTAAAATTGCAAAATCTTTCAATAAACCTCATCCAGTTGTAATGTTTTGTATAACTTCCTCACGAATTTCGGCATGAAAGCCTTCAGATCCATAAATACAGAATGAAATCGCCCTCAATAAACAGTTTCCATCACCTACAATAGGCATTTTACAATATTTTTGACACGCCATTGTGATGCAACTGTTGGAATCTGTATATTTAAAATAATATGGTAAAACCCTCAGACAGTTTGCCGGCCCCAACCACCAGACCGATTTCGACATTTTTTTTTTCATTTGAAAGGTTATGACGTCTATATATGCCATCAATGGTCGTCTGTCCCCCCTCCATAAAACACTTATCCTCTCTTCATAGTCTATGGGTAAGTCTTGTAGAAATTCCCCAGCCTTAACCACCTAACCGATTTTGACAATTTTTATTTCATATGAAAGCTTATGACGTCTAGATATGTCATCAAGGGTTGTCATATAGGAATGTATGGTGGTGAAGAGGTGGGGGCAGGCGACCCATGATGACATATCTAGACGTCATAACCTTCCAATTAAAAAAAAAAAAATGTCGAAATCTGTCTGGTGGTTGTTGCTGGCGAATTGTCTAAAGGTTTTTCCCCATAGAGAATGTACAGTGGGAAAGTGTTTTTGGATTTCGTTCGAAAATGGGGAAGGGGTGGAGGGCAGGCGACCCTTGATGACATATCTAGGCGTCATAAGCCTTCATATGAAACAAAAATTGTCAAAATCGGTCGGGTGGTTGAGGCTGGCGGACTCGGTGAAGAATTTTTTTACCAAATTATTTTAAATATGTAATTAAAAGAAATATTGTTTAACAGAGTAGTTAAGTAAATTTGTGTATCAAAATCTAGACTAGTGGTGGTGAACCGTTTTGACAAGTGGGTCAAATTTTGTTCTATATTTTTTAAATACTAGCCCGTTCGTCACCAAGTCAGTGGCTTCACTTGGAAGTGGGGAAGGTATGGTAAAAAGGATACCAATAAGTTGGAAACACTCAGTGACGGCTCGTGAGTTATTTAAATGGAGGTTCACAAAAAAAAAATCGAAAATTAAATCTGCAGATATGATGTAACTTACTGTTACAAGTTAAAATACATTTGCGTTTTCTCAAGTTAAAGGGAAACAATGCAACTAAATAAATAACAAGTTCTCATAGGTAAAAAATTGTAACATTTTATTTCTTACAATGGAATGTAATAAAACCATAATATTGCTTACAATATATCTTTGAACCTTAATTACAAAGTAGTCAACTACAATTTTTGTAAATTAAATACACTCGTCTGTCTTTTTTTGAAGCAAACAAATCAATAAAGTTTTCATTGAATTTAGGTATGTCATTTATAATTCTTTTTTCAATTGAGAGCATAGCTAGAGCGCTTAGTCTGTCCTCGCCCATAGTGCTTCTTAAAAACGTCTTAACTCGCTTTAGAGTTGAGAAGCATCTCTCAGCTTCAGCAGTGGTCATTGGAATGGCAACAATAATCAGCAATAGTTAGTAGGTCTCAGAAAACGTAGTCTGTACATTGTTTTCTAGAATAAATTGTAGAAGACTAATAGCACCGGTCATATTTCTGAAATCTGATCCTCTGTAAATTACTCTTAGTTCAGTGTTCAGACGATCCTTCTGTAACATGGAATAAACATCAGTTGTTTGGTCAAGAATCTGAGTTGGAAACTTTTTCTCGTACTCCTGGAATTTTGGAGCTTCGAGGAGAGAAACAGCAGAGTAGTGAGAAACAAAACAAAATCCCCCTTTCACTTGATTCGTGATAACATCACATATCTCTTTAGCTGCCACAGTTCTATTTATATGAAAATTTTCTGTCTTCCTTTTTCTTGAAGTTTCGTATGATGCCGATATCTCCTTTGTCACTATGTCCATTCTCTTCCTTTCTTTCTCCAATGACTGCTGGAAAACGTTTACTTGCTTTCTAATGAGTGCTGCATCATTAGTGTTTTCTGAAGCTGGTTATATAGCACATCGACATGTGGCATAATATTGTGAAATACTGTAAGAATAAACACAAATTTCGTGTCTTCTAATATACCGCTAATAGCCCTTGCTTGATTTATTGCTACAGCTTGTTTAGATGTTGACTCTATTTTTCCCATGCATTCAATCAACTGTTCCCTATATTCATACACTGTATTGATGATTCGACTCTTAAAATTCTATCTAGTAGCTGAACCATGAGGCATCCTTTTTCTAACAGTTTCATCTAGAATAGCAATTCTCTGTGGAGATTTATTGAAAAAGTTAGTAATATCACTCAGGTTGGAAAAACAATACTCGAACTTGCTGATTCTGACTGGTAACGTATTTCATTTTTAAGAACCTTTTATATTTTACCACTTGCTTGCAAGTCTCACCATATGTTTGGCGCAGCATGGCCGAGTCTGGCCTTCGCGCCATAAAACCAAAACTCACTCATTCACTGATTCTGACTGGTTGCTTGCCCAACAATCAAATTGAGCTGATGTGCGTAGCAATGCACATATTGTGCATTCTTGTAGGGAAGTTGAATAAAATCTTGAACAACAGCGTGTTGACCACTCATCACGCTTGTACCGTCGTAGCTCTGCGATATTAATTTCTCGGTTTTGGTTACTACTTTTTCCAAACTTGCTTGGATACATTCAGCTATAGATTTTGCATCATGCCCAGGTGGATTCGTGAATTGCCAGAATCTCTCAACCGGCTGTACGTTACTTAAAACGTATCGAAAAACGAGTACCAATTGGGAAATGGATGACACATCAGTAGTTTCATCTGCTATTACTGAAACAAAACTTGTTTTTGAGATCTCATTTTTTATGTGGTTCTGACAAACAGTGAGCATGCAGTCTAATAAATCATTTTGAATTTCTTTTGACGTTCCTTTAAAAACAGTGGCACTAGTGAGATGGTCTTTAAGAGACGAATCAAGTTCTGGTGAGAAGTTGATAAGACCTCTGAAAACTTCCGTATTTAATGAATCCTCGCTTTCATCATGTCCTCGAAGTTCAAGCTCAAATACACCGCAAAACGGAATGCAATCATCGACTTTTGTTAGAACATAACGATTTTTGGTAACTTTCTCATTATGTCTTTTAACATTGAACGAAATGCACTGTCGAGTTGTTGGCGAATATCCACCTTTCCTAGCAAATTAAACTCCAAGGATCGAGTTTAAATGTGATTGTGGGCATTCATGCTTTTTTATTTTCTGAGAGATGTGATAAATCAGCAACGCCGTAACTCACCCAACTCGAATCACCATTCTGTTTTGCAAACAGGAGGCATGGAAAACAAAACAGTCTGTTAGTTGAACCATGAACATTTCTCACATAAATCTGGTTTGAATTCCCTTTTAAAATCTCTAGTCTTACATTTCGTCACCTGGATAAGGTTTAGCAAAGGTGTTGGCCTGAGTAATTAATAATTTAAATTCAATTTTTCTTTCCAAACACAATGTTGAAAAATGAATTGCTTTAGTTTCGAAACACGATTTTACAAAGTGCCATTTTAACTGTTTACATTAGTTCATAAAAATATATATAAATAATAATAATAATAATAAAACGAATTAACTAACCAAATATAGCAAACCAAGGGAGAATTCGAACGAGGTAACTGCAAACGATGCGAACTCACGCACACTGAAGATGTGCGAATGGAATGGTATCGGCGGTGCCTTTATCCTCCCGCTCCTCGGTACGCTTCTGTCTCTATGAGCTGGTTTTTAAGGGCATTTCTTCGATCGCACGTGCGATCGAGGAAGGACCAAGTGCGCTGTGCTGTGGTAACCTACAATACAGTACGGTAGTCACGTATTAGCGTATTTAAAATGGGGGAAACTAATCCTGGAAATTGACAAGTATATTTAATATTATTTTATTTAATTTGTTTATAAATTTATTTGTTTTTCTCTGCAGGAATGGCGCTAGAGTTTTCCCGAGCTCGATTTGACCGACAGGGGGGCACGGTCTCCCCGACAGGGGCCACGAGTGTAATGAAATTGGTCTCAAATTGTCGCCAGATTATTATTTATCAACTGCAGTTGAATACCTCATACAAATATTTTCCCCGACGGTATACAAAATTTTTCCCGATGGGGGGCATAGCATCCCCTCCGGGGGGCCCTGGCGCCACCCCGTTTCTCTGGAGGTTCACGTACTCATGTGCACAAATAGAGGAGCGGCCACTGGAAACACTGAAAATTTGTTAACAGAAAAACTTGCTTTTTGTTTTAAAACTTTTACTTTGGCAAGTAAAAAGTAAAAAATAAAGGTCGACATCCAAAAATTGATATCAATGGCATGATAACATGAATTACCGCACCAGCTGACACCATGCTTAGTGGCGCCTCTGCACTGAGTATTTGAATGAATAAGGAATAAAGAAAAGTACGTATTATAAAATTTTCTTTATTAATAAACATATTTAGATACATGTGTTATCTATAATAAAGTTGATAAAACTATATTTAATGAGAAATATGCTGTTGCGTATTTTCAGACAGTTTCTTAATATTAGGTTCATATCCCATATTCATTAGTTTAACGCAATTCGCGAGTTTATTTCTGTTGATAGGTTTCACAAAATTCATTGAGGGAAAACAATTTTTCACACGAATATATTGACACAAACATCGTTAAAAGAGCATTAGCAAGTTTCTTCGTTGTTATAAAATAGTTTGTTAAAGAATCCCATACGTTTAATATAATATTTTAATTTTTAGAGAGGGATCATTATTATCTGCGCTTCCTTTAGAAATTTTTTCCTTCCACTTCGGAAAGGAAGTTTTCAAATTAATTTTTCCACACTATGTTGCTTTGTAATTCAACTAATTCAATTTCTAAATCGTGTGAGCTACATAAATATGGTTAACTCAATTGTTTCGAATTCCGTTTGTATTGATATAAAATAAAGTGAAATATATTTTTCCAAACTTTGAAATTGATTAAATTTCTCCTGAAAACCTTGTTTTACATCCTGTATAATGATTGAATATTTTTTAATTGCATTTTCCTGAATGTCAAGCGTATTTTCAAAAATTATTGTGTTTTGAAAATGTTTTTTTTTTTTTTTTGTGATTGAGAAAAATATTTCATGATTTTCATTCCCAGATCTTTAGAGAAGATGTCAAGTTTCGTCATAAATATTTTATTATTTTCAAACATTATTAATACAACTTATCTATTTCCCCGAAGTTTTTATTCAGTTCATTGAAATTCTGAGTGATGTCACATAAGAAAATTAAATATGTTAACCAATCTATATTTAAAAATTCATCACGACTGTTGTTTTTTCATTCAAAAAGGACTTGAATTCTTCTAATAAATTGGCAAACTGATTAAGAATTTGACCGCAACTCAACCGTCTGGGATTTGATGCACATCAAAATACCAGAATATTGTCACTGAATTGACTCTAATAATATTGTGCAAATTATCGATTTTTAAGACCTCTTGCGTTTACAAAGTTGATGACTTTTATTACGACTGGTAAAATGTTTTTACACCTTGCTTCGCATATAGAACTTGCTGGTGTGTTATACAACGGAATTCAATCAGAGATTGTCGAATATTATTACAGAGTTTTTCAAAATTTTAATTAGATTTTTAATTAATTTAAAATTAGTCGAACTTTTAACGTTCTTCCTCCATAATTTCGGAGCATATTATCAAACTAAAAACAAATTGACATCGCTTTAAAATTGAAAAAATTAGCTTTTCAGTAATACCAATTTAATTTCCGAGCATTTTTTAAAAATCTTTCAAAATTAATTTTAAGCAGAATTTGTAACAATGCTTTTTACTGTTTTAATGAAATTCAAGCCAATTTTATTGTTTTATCAAATCTTTCACTCGCGTGCTTTTGCCAGTGTTAAAGTTACGGTAAAAAAAAAGAAAGAAAAAAAAGCCTTCTTTAGACAATTAAACTTCAAAGCAAAATTTTCACTTCTGCTTTAATTAACATGATAATGTTTTTAGGGTGGCATACTTTCTGTATATTGAGTGACGTAAAAATATTTACATACAGAATAGTACGGCTGATGCAATCCAGCCAGACGGAGACCGACGACTCAAGGCATAAACATTACCATGCTACAATGTTTCGAACTAGAGGTACGAATCTCCTTTAAATTTTCTTTTTTTTTCACTAATATTGAAGAATCTGAAAGAAAATTAAAAAAAAAAAAAAACGCTCAATTTTCAGTATTTTAGGGGGTCACGGAAGAAAGTCTGAAATTGATCTTTTACTTATAAAAACCGCTCGAATTTCAGGCCGGTGCCCCCGCTGACTTTTATGTCAGAAGAAACAAAATTAAATTTCCGTTTAAGTTATTGGGTTGGAAATTTATCTTCCACTTCTAAGAAGTGGAAGTAAAGATGATAGTTTATCAAGTAACTAACAGTACATGAATTGTTGACCAGTTAATTCCTCCTATGCGCAGAGATATGAGTTACAAGAAGACCAGTGACCGGAAACTTAATCATTTCCTTTTGAGAAAATATATGGTGGCTTTTAAATCATAAGTTTAAGTCTGAATGTTTATTTTCAGATAACATTTCACAGAGGAAATGCCGTACGATAACGGCAGCTGTTTCGTACTTGTGTTGACGCAGCGAAGTTCGAGTATAAGCAAAACATCAGATTAGCGCGGTAACCTCACACTTAGCACGTGTTAAATAATGCTAATGGAACTAATTTCACAATGGAGATGGGATGGGCAATTTACAATTACATTTTTCCAGTTGAATGCGAAAACCCTTGACCTTCCTTTGGTTTAACGTCGTTAAGTCAAGTTAAAGGCATTACTCAACCTTGAGTGGGATTATGCGATTAGAACAACCATTAGTTATAACATCGGATTTCTAAAGATCAGATAGCCGTCTAAGGAGGATTTAATGAATAGTTTGTTTTCACAAAGCGTGAATCGATCAAACACATAATCTGGTGGGAAGCAAATCTTTAACAGCAGGAAAGGAGGGACAGGAACAAAATAAAACCTGCTCGTTTATTTAATTCTGTTGGATGAATCCTACTTGACGCTGTTACTGAGCAAAACACCGTGACAATAACAAAGCTGAACAGACGTTTCGGATTAACCTGACTTCGGACTGTTAGTTACGGATTGAGAAGGGTCTCTGATATGTCCCAAATTTTAATAAAATGTTCCGAATTTTATCAATTTTTATAAATAAATAGTTCATCTATAAGGGAAAGGAGGGTAAGAGTACGCACCTAGTGGATTTTTCGTTATAAAAATGAGAATTGAAAAGTTAGAGCTTCGAAAATATACTGAATCATAGTTTATTAACTTAGGAAGAAGGGTACAAAAAATGAAAATTTTAGCTTTAAAAATATATATATATTACAAAACGCAAGAAAAAAAATGCCAAAAATGCGTACTCTTACCCGACGTGGCGGGTAAGAGTACGCACCCTGGAAATTTAGCAGTAGTCGCATACAAATGCTCCACTGCCTTCGTAACTGGAACATTCCTCATGCCACAACTCCTTACATAATCCACACTGGATCCAATCATCATATGTTTGTTCGCAGCCTAGTCATATTGCTCCCTCATTATTTGGATTTCTACGGACTGGAAACTTTTTCACCAGACAACAGCTCTTCAGATTATTATCCCAATCTCATTTTTTTAATAATAATAATAATAATGATTAAATAAAATGCAAAGTTTTGTTGGAATGGCTACTTCAAATTACAGAACGGATAAGAGTACGCATATCTAGTCTGTGCGTACTCTTAGCCGCCGATGTATTGCTTCTCTAAATCGTCCATAGATGGCCGTAGAATTCACTAAAGTTAAATTCTAACGTGGCCACGTTGTTCGGAAGGGGACAAACCTCATAATGATATTTACTTTGAAAGAAAGCATTAGTCCTTTATTTACAAAAAAATTAAGATTTCTTCACAGAAAAATTACATGCTAACATAACGAAATCATATATTACCTGATAAATGAAAGACAGCAAGGATGAAAATAATTATGGCGGTCTCTTGAGATAGCTGAAAAGACACATGTTGATATGATCACACTTGCTCCTGCTTGCACTGTTGCCAACAGGGGAAAAAATCCCTGCGTACTCTTACCCGACTGCATATTCTTACCCTCCTTTCCCTTATATTTAAATTACTAAGCAAAAAAAAAACCTAGTCATCCAGTCCTAACCACTCTGAACCCATTACTCCAATTTTTATTAAAGCTCATGACCCCTAGATACGGCATCAATGATCACTTGTACCCCCCCCCCCCATAATCCTCCAGTTTCAAGAGATATCGTAAAATGAAACTCTGACAGTCTCCCAGCCTCAACAACTGGACCGATTTCGTCAGTTTATTTCTCCACTTGCAAATTCGGAAAACCTGATCACTTTACATTTACTCTCATACAAATTATTTTAAATATCGAAAACTTATTATTAACATTCAGGAATGGCGCTAGAGTTTGCCCGACGGGGGGCCGATTTGCCCGACAGGAGGGGACAAATGTAATGAAATTGGTCTCAAATTTTCGCCAGATTATTATTTATCAACTACATTTGAATACCCCGTAAAAAATTTTCCCCAGCGGGATATAAAATTTTTCCCCGATAGGGGGGCACAGCATCGCCGACGGGGGGCCCTGCCCCCCCCGCTTCCCCCTCTGGCGCCACCCCTGTTAACATTCGTAGGCATTCTCTTAATTGGAAAGATTAATAGATCAGGGTTTCTTGAATCGTGGGTGGCGATCTCAAGTGATGTTGCGTAGAAAAATTTGGGAGCGCGATAACTTTCATTTTGGCTTCTTAATTAAAATTCTTCAATATTTGTTGACGAAAAGAGTGAAGTAAATTATTTGAAATATTGTATTATGTAAGACTCAACATTTGAAGTTCCCATGAAAAAAACATGAAAAGTTGCGTATTAAATAGATTGTGCTCAATGGAAAGTTCAAATTTGCTAAAGAATTGTTTTTCACCAGAAAAAGGAATCATGGGTGAGAAATATTTAAGAAGCCCTGAGAAAGTATTCAAATATTTTCCTGAACTCTGGAGAATATACAAAAAATATTGTAAAATCAAGACTTGAATTTGTTCGAAGAATGATTAGACATGAATACGGACAGAATTTTTCTCGGCTAATGCCAGATGTTTGATTACTTTATGGCATTATTATCTGCATATTATTATCTGCAAAATGCATATTTCCATATCTTTAACATTTCAACATAACAGAATCACGAAGCAGAAATTACTAAATAAAATGATTCAATCATATTTGCAGGAGATTTGCTCAGATCTCCCTGATTTGAGGAAGATCGAATTTCGAACCAGGTTTTGCTGGCATTGCGTAGAAAAGACCTGCATGGCCATAGGAAGACAACCCCAAAGAAATTCTGGATCAGGTTTGGGACTTAATTCCTTCACTGTCTTGTGTAACCAGGTTAGCAGTCGCCAGTATTTTGGACCAAGATTCAGTGTACGAAATACTTTATTTTCTAAAGAATTTTAGACAATTTAAAAATTTGTATCCACTTCCATAGAAGTAAATGACATTTCAGATTAATTTATACTACACGTTTAATTTTATTTAACCCTGGAATGGTAACATTACTTCCTAGATCTCTCAGTTTGAATGCGAAAAGAAGTCAATTTGACTCAACGTTACCATTCCAGGGTTAAATACACGTTATGAAATCTTTCATTAATTATATTCGAGTCAAACTTTGCATTTAGTTTCATTTTTAAGAAATTAGGTAGAAGGCAGCCGCGACAAATCTTCATCTTTTAGATATATAATTAAAATAATTTAAAACCCCATATAAATATTTTTCTCGTACCAGCGCGACGCGAACTTGGTCAAGAAGAGGGGTTCACTTTTCCCGTTGTTAACGTGCGGAAAAAGTGACGTCTTCCAACCCAACCGGGGGTACCAGAATAGACCCGTTAAACAGTCTAAGTGATTTAAAAAAGTCATTTTATCACGGTTCGATTTACTTCTCTTTTTCCACGTTCTCCTTTACGGAGTAGAGAAAGTATTGTAATCTTCAAAAAATTCGACATCGAGATTTTGATGAATCTCTACATTTCAAATCTCCCCTCCTCCCCCCAAAAAACATTTTTGGAATAATGTCTGCCCGTGAATATGAAAACTCAAAAACAGAAGGGGCTAGAATGTTGGAATTCGGTATTCGGTCTTCGCATAAAAATTGTAGATTTCTATAAAATTCTGAACGAAATCCGC